>JAGDQP010016964.1:0-39544 GCA_022664845.1 Lepisma saccharinum
CGAAGTAGAGTAATTTCCTTGCTTAAGTCTACACACTCATGGTCAAAGTCAAAGGAAATATCGTGAAAGCACTCATCACAAATTATACTAAAGCAAGGTGTCCATTCTTCAAGACTTGACAGCACACAGTCGCCAGCCACCTCGGCAAATGTACACTCACAGCTAGCCATTGTTTCCTGATTCAGTTGCAGCAGACTAAGTCACAATCGAATCGTCATGGCAATTTATTGACTTCATCAACCAATCACATTATTTAGATTCAAATGGCATAATTACCTAGTATGCTAGTATTTGTTTGCTTAGTTCTTGTTATAACTCTACAAAAATGCTATTTTATTCATAGACCCTACTGGAGCACGAGACGAGTGTATTAACACTTTTGAAAGTTTTGTAGTCATTAAGTATAGTTTTGGATACTCCTTTCGCAGTCCCTATCCTGTGAGATATGCAACCTAACAATACTAGTAAGATACTTTGCTTTTGAAAATGTAGTCTAACATCCGAGCATATTAGACAATAAGAAAACTAGGTGATATCATTTTATTAAAATAATCCATGGTTGGCAACACTTAAAAGTTTGGTATAAGTTGGCAACTCTTGTTGACGTTGTTGAATTACTATACAAATGGCAAACAATAACTTATTAAATTATTTTAAGATGGAAACACCGTTAAGTGTAAAATGACAACACTGCTTGTTCAGCAATGCCAGCTGGCTGTGATATTCTTTCACAGACTCTTTAAACTTCCTGTCTCCTGCTCTTCCTGTTTCAAGTAAACATATGGTTGCAGGCTGTGAAAGCAAGGCATGGACTTCCGGTGTGCAGTGCTAGTTTCTTGTTGTGTGTGTGTGTGTATTTCTGATGGGGCTTGCAAAAGTTTGTATATGCGGGAAATGTTCTTGCATCAGGCGATAACATCCATCGGTCAAGTCCCGTAAACTTGGGAAATATTCTTTCATTATACTACCTAAGATTTTGCCAGGGAAAAATATAAAAGTAAGTAATTATAATTTCTCATTAGCCATCTATTTGTCTTTATCTGTCTTACAAAACACTATATACAAAGGCTCTACCCAGTTTAATTCAATATGTTCAATGCAAGTCACCTATATGGTCTCAGAAAAGGAGGTGTCAATCCGTGTCGTATAAAGAGAGTACATTGTAATTCTAAGATGTCAAACACTTGAATTGACACAACAAACAGTCCAACAGACCTCATCTTCTTTTTCCTATACTACGAGTAAATGTGGTTCCAAACAGTTCTTTCTTTTTAGCTTTCATTTGATTTGATTCAAACCACTTCAAATATTGTTTGTCTTCATAACCATAACATACATGCAAAATCGTAATATAATTATAAAAATACAGCTGAAAGAGTAGATGATATCTAAAAATCATGTTCAAGCTACTTCAAAAGTGAGTTTTCTCATTATATATTGTTTCAAAGTAGTCCATATTATGTAAATCCACGCTTTTCGCCTTCAAATACTCATTCAACCTAGTTTTAATGCCAGTTTTCTTATTACATATTGAGTAAATGTGGTTCTTAGGACTTCACTTCATAAAACCAACTTAAAACAAAATGATCATCTGGTACTCAACTATGTCAGAAAAATCAAAGCAAAAAATCAAAAATGTAAATAACTTTTCCATGTACCATGTAGTAGAATAGTTTATTTGTAATAAAAACCTTTTACCTCTAATTTATTTTGGGTTTCATTTCATGAAATAAAAAGCAAACACCATATCCTTGTAGTATAGATTTATTATCATGCAAGTACAATTTTACAAATGAATTGTAGATATACCATCCATCACTTTTGATGCTTGTATCTTTAACCAAAATTGTAGTTGCATACAATTACGCAGTGCGCATGCATACTCGTGCACTGGCTGGTGGTAATTGCAACATGAAGTATTGAGTTTGAAACTTAATGCTCGTAAGGCAGGACATCCCTAATCTTCAACATTCACAATGTTTTCCATGTGGAATAGTTTCTGTAATAATGTCATCTTTTCACTACCTTTGCAATAAAAGACAGAACCCATTTCACAACATTGTGAAACAATATGGCGGATGTGGGATATAGTATATCCATTCGTAGTGTCCCAGTGTAATCCGTGCAAATTGCGAGTTAACCATTCGACTTGTCTCTGATATCCAACCGGTAAATCATAACTTTCACAAGGTAATTTTACCATACAATGAAATAATAGAGTTGCATCACATGCAACTAGACAAAATTCACGCATAATGTATTCATTCGCCGAAATTTTGAATCCCTGAAAATCAAGAATGTACTGCCTTGTGCTTAGTAAACCAGAACCAATAGGATTTTGTTGCTCAAGAATCAACGGTATTAAGTGAGCAATACACTCTGGGTCTTTTATGAACTGATGACAAACTTTAAACAGTGTGTTTTTCCCAATATGAAAATGACCCTGTTGCTGAAAATGTTCATAATAGTCTTGAAAAATCTCCGAGTGATTAATATGAGTTTCGACATGTTGTGCGATTACTGTTCCTGTGTTCCATACATACATACACTCATGCACACTATGTAAATTACATTCACTACATTGAATTTGATTTTCTTTTAGATATGCACTTATAGTTTTCAAAATACACTTGTCCACTATATATTCGCCCTTACATTTCAAACACTGAGCCATAATTCACTACACCACAGGATCTTCACGGGGAGCACGGTCCTTGGCACGGAGTAATGTTACCATTTCCCAGGGACACGTTCTCAATATGTGACGAATGCCCCAGTCAAAGTTTTCCTTCAGCGTAACTCCTGCTGGATGTTTCTCCAAATACAAGTGAAATAGTGTTTGTACAGTCCCTGGATCTTTCAGTATCAATTTCGTACGTTCTTCATTCAGTCTATTTATCTCGTAAGCTGAGGTATTTGGAAATGTATACCCTCCACGATGTTCAAAGCACATATGATTGCATGGAGTAGTACAATTATTAAAGCACCCTTCACAGAGCATGGCATGGTCAGGAAACCAGTCCTCAATGACCGAGTATATGCAGGCTTCGTCCACCCAGCGCGGAGAGCATTTGCAGGGCTCCTCGGCGGGCGGAGTAATAACAACTTCACTAGCACTTGCCTTCGACATAGTTACGTGGAGACTGACGACCCCATAAGCAACATATATGCGTTATCAGACCGGAAGAGTCGGGGGTGGCCGCTGTTTCCCACGGTCGGTCCCTTCAGGACCGGAAGCTCCATATGGTAGGGGTCACCAAAGGTCGTGAGAAACGCCCAAATTAAGATTAATGGCCCCCAGGTGTTCAAATTTTGGTGGAAGGGGCTGGGAGAATCCAAGAAGTCTCTACTGGTCATCGCTCCACAGAAGAAATACTCCTTTTAGTGAATACTTCTACATCGCAAGGGTCTACGGTCGAAACTTAAAAGAGTTCCATCCTGCTTAGTTGTCTGTCCTCTCACGTCAGTCATGTATAAGGCTAATACAAAAATGGTTTCTTAAATTAACGCAGAACTATTATCTCTCCCTTTCTTCGGACGTTTTTCTTGGTGAGCCGATTCCGTTTTTCCACTGTTTTTCATCTAATGAAAATATTCTATGGAAGAAGTCTACAGTTCAACGTGGATTTGAAAGCACTAACTTCAATGTGTCTGTAGTGGAAAAAGAACCAGGGTCTCTTGGGTAGATAGTGACAAGCAAATCCTCTCATCTGGACACCCCTTTGGATATACACTATTCTAGTATATTGGACTTTAGATTCGATATCAGCGGCCGAGTATCCTGATTGATTTTTCCTAAGGTTTCATGCTGGGGTGGTCTCTTCAACTTACACTCTGAACGGATCCTTTCCCCTATCGTACCCGGCCTCAACCGTTGGCCCCTAAAACCTATAAATTCGAATGTCAAAATTCAAATATTTGATTTTTGATCTTCTGAGTTATATACGGTAACGGATTTCTGTTTTTTTTTTTTTTAATCCAAGCTATTATCTAACATGCACTATCATAACTTTTTAAAATCTGTACCTGAAAGCAAAAAGCGCGTAAGTCCAATTTTAGCCAAAACATGATTAATAGAGCTTCGTGCAGCATTCAGAAGGCCTTAAGCAACAGTTGCTCGATTCTTCTTGTAAACATGTTAATAAAGTAAATTAGTACGGCTATTATGTAGTTTGCCCATTTAGTTTCTATATGAAAGTAAGTAGCTTTTTTTTTTCTGTTTTCTGGAAAACAAGGATTTGTGACTTACGCTCTTCTAGCTCTCAGGTATAAAAATTATGTGATCACTGATCACAAGTAAAAGTAGGGGACGCTCATGTAAAATTATGTTCATGTTAATATTACGTAAGTAATAACGACAACTTAATGCATTAATAGTATCACTTATTTTAACTATTACGTAATATAATTTCGTTTGTATTAATTAAATTTTAATCGTCTATATTTGCCATAAGCGCTCCATACATTTATGTGTAGATTATTTAATTCTTAAAAGTTATGGATAACTAATATATATATATATTCTACTTTTCAGTGCGCGCATCTCTATATATAAAATTGCAAATGACTTTGTGTGCGTGAGCATCACGCAAAAAGTACTTGACTGATTGGGATGATTTTCCGCACATGATCAGACACTCGATTGGACTGGGAAGTTATCATATCACTTTGATTCTAAAATTATTATCTTCAGAGGTAATCAACCATCTAATTGTCCATTGAATTCCAATGTCGGTAGTTAGTAATGACAA
Source organism: Lepisma saccharinum (assembly GCA_022664845.1). Taxonomy (NCBI): domain Eukaryota; kingdom Metazoa; phylum Arthropoda; class Insecta; order Zygentoma; family Lepismatidae; genus Lepisma; species Lepisma saccharinum. The sequence continues at coordinate 4,752 of JAGDQP010016964.1, forward strand.
ATTTAAAAGCAAAGCACGCTGCAGCCCACTATACAATGTTGTTCGACAGGTTGACTACCTCCAAGTGGTCAAATTTGGCATGACTATCAATTCAGCGGCTATCTTAGGTAACACACCCTCAACAAAGCTGATTGCTGACAGTCCCGATGACTGTTGCCAACTTATTTTATTCACCCCGCACAACGGGCGGGCAAGTCAGCTAGTTTTAAATAAAAGCGCAATTCATTAGTGAAGGACTGTCATACGCACGTACTAATGGTGCAACGCGGTTTTTATAGATGTCTATACTTCGACCGAAGAGGGTAATGTACAATTTTCTTGAGAAAGTTTCTCAAGAAATCCAGTAATGTTTCAGGAAAAATGTCGGTATTTGTTGTTATCGACAGTAATTCTGGAAAAGCACTGATAAATTTCCTTTACATTAATGGAAGGTCTCAGTTTCAGTGTGGTTTGCTCTGTATCGCGCCCATGCGCAGAAAGAGAAAGCTGTTTCTTATCGTAAACAAACAAATGTTTACTCCCGCCTTCTTGATCGCTTATTTTCCCAGAAATGGGAAATATTGGGCGCATTCAACGGACTAAGGTAGCACGCAGTAAGAGAGCACTTGAATCTTATTGGTTTGTATATAGGTAGCACCCAATACGATTAAAATGCTCTCTCAGCGCTTAATGCTACCTTAATTCCGTGAATGCGCTCATTCTCGATGGGTATCCGATCCCTATTTGACAAATCGAAAAATGATTGAAGCGTGGCGTAAGAAGTGGGAGTAGCTTATGTCTTCGCAGTTCGTACAATGCTTTTCTGATCCTCTCTTCTGCTTTCTTATGACTGGCAGCTTTGTCCAGTCGGTAAGACGCTGTACCTCTAACTAAACAACTCGTGTTCGAGTCCCGCTTGAGGCTTCAATTTATTTCTTCTACTCCTAGGATACCTGAGTTTGTTTTTTGTTAGTGAAATTACTAGAAATGTTGAGGCAGCTAGGTCGGCTGGCATTTTTTTTTTTTTTTTTTTTTTTAGGAGTGTTTCTGAAAATTGTTCACAGTTTGCATTATGATGAACTCCACAGACTTTAAAATTCACCTAAAATTAGAATAATAATAAAATAACGAAGGCCAAAATGAATAGCAATGTAGGTCAGAAGGGGGATAAAAGAAGATTATATTCCGTCGTGGCTCGGAAACTGGAGGAGAAGAGGCCGTTGGGAAGACAGACACATCATTGGGAGGACAATATTTGAAGGGATTTTCGAGAGATTCATGATGAAAACTGGCTTGATGTTTCCCATGGTAGAATCCAATGGCTAACGTTTCGCGATTAACTTACGGGTTCCACAAGCTATAGAGTTCGTGAGATAAAAGCGTGGGATTTTAAAAAAGATTCTAAATACATGCAACTCAGTGATTCTGCCATACCCCCTGTGAGGGTGTCACCCCCAAATTTTCGAAAGCACCCCAACTTAAGAACTTTTATGGTCAAACATAGGTAGAAACCGTGCAAAACTCCACTTACATCCTGCCAGTTTTAACTTTACACCCCCCCAAACTAAAAATCTTGGTGGAATCCCTGACTTTTAAGTCATTAAATTCTTCTAGTCCATTTTGAAAACTACCTCGTTACAAAGACGTAACAATACAGTGAACTGAAATCTGATGAATTTACTTTACATGTTCTAAACAACGAACATCGGACTAATTTTCGAGATGAAGATGTTTCTGGTTGCGGCCATTTTGATCTTCGAAATTCAATACTTTTTTACTTCCAACTCAAACTTAACGCTCTTCAAAATCTCCATATATAAACTGGAGGAGAGTGGAATGATTTTTCGTAATGATTTTGACATTTACTTCCGAACGTGCGACATGTTCAAACATGTTATTTCGGGCTGCCGCTATACTGCATTTTTTCTAATTTGAAGCTTTTAACTTCAGATTCACACACAGCGATCTTTGAAAGCCGCAGATAGGAAAATTTCATTAAAATCGGATGATATTAGATTAAAATTAATTTGTTAGGACTGCTGTCATTTCGAATGATTTTAAATTTCTCATTTAGATGAGAAATTATGTGCGAAAGGATGATGTCATTTCGATTTCAATTTTTTTTTCAATTCAGAGTTGCAAGTCAGCAATCTTGTAAATCTCCACAAATGAAATTTCACAAAAATTGTTTTTTTTTTTTTCAAAATCAAACCACTTTCGACTGACGCCATTTTGGATTTAAGAATTCATGTCGTCTTGATTGTCATATATATTTATGTATTGTCATGTTGTATGTGCCTGATAACATACAGAGCAATTTTTTTAGATCGATTGGCGAAAATTTATTTCAAAATTTGACCTGGACGGATATATCAAGTTAATAAAAGCGTGGTAAAAAAAAAAAGTTTTGCCTGTTTTGCCTAATTTTGATTAAAGTTTTTTCCCCCAGGCATGACGGCATCTTGAGTCAAGGCCAGGGATGCTTCCGTCTTCTTTCTTTCATGGCTAAAGTAAAACATAGCAAGTCGACGAATGTAAAATTCATAGTTTTGAAAGACAGGCGTAGAGAACGGAATCAATAATTAAAGCTCTATTATAGAAACGTACATACATGACACATACGGAAACCTACGGTAAATCGAAATTGAAAGGTGGGGAACACGCAAACACATACACACACACACATATATGTTGCTGGAAACAGCCGTAGTAAGTCGGGGAGGTAAAACTTTCACTAGGGCCGTTATATTGTTACAAGCGCTTCACTCACACCGTTCGCTCACTTGCATTTTCGTCAGCACTCGCAGGAAGAGGAGGGGGAGATTGTAAAAATGAATTGCAATAAAAGAAAAATAAATAAACAAGAATGGAATATGAAGAAGTTGTGAAAAAAGTTTATTTTCCATTTCATTGGTGGACGGTGCAAGTGATGTAATTACCCTCCGATCGACGTCATCAGCTTTAGTGGTTCTGCTGGAAGAAGCGAAACCAATGATACGCGTCGTCGCAGGAGTAGCCAGCACCAACAAAAAGGGGGATCCGAAGAGTTTTGTTGTCTGTGGTACTCCAGCATTGTTTACAAGGCCGACTTCGCTAGTCGCGGTTAGAGAACGGTGAACACACAAGTGCAGCGCGCGACGTCCAATCCTTTATTACTCGTGGTCGGCTCTTGCCGATCGACAATACTTGCGGACTTCAGACATTAATTAATAAACATATCAGTTATTTAGTGTCCAGTGATCGTTTTCTTTTAAGCTTTTTATTTTCATTTTATTTTTCGTTCTGTTGTTAGTGTTATGTGTACCAATTGACCATCTGACAGCATGCAGTACGAAATTATCGTACCTTTTCTCCTCTTGACAGTCTTCGTTGCATTCGGTAAGTACACATTGTTTATATTTCATTCAGAGGTGGAAATTGTATGTTAATTATAGCATTCATATGGTAATTTCACCGTGCGTACGGTGGATGATTGCAATTTGAATACCGTTCCGTAAAGCACGATAACATTGAACGATGATATCTTTTATATAAAATGTACTGTAAATTTTTTGTGGGGTTATTTCCAGTTTGGAGCAAACATTCTTCAGAATCTTTTTTTTTTTTTTGTTCACTTACACGTACCATTAAAAAAAATGCGTCTGGTTTGTTAGGTTAGATCGAGGCAAATTAGTTCAAATTGCGTTAGGTTACGATTTGTTTACCCTAAACTGAAGTTGATCCTATTATTTCTTACCGTATCTTGATAATTGTTTGAAATACTTTGTCTGTGTTTTTGGTTCACCTGCGTGTGAGCCTTTGTTTTTAATTTGGTCTGGTTTGTTAGGCTAGGTCGAGGTAAGTTAGTTCAAATTTGGTTATAGGTTAGGTAACAATGTGTTTACCCTAAATTGGAGTTGGTCCGATTATTTATTATCGTATCTTGCTAATTGTTTGAAACGTTTATTCTCAATATGTTTGAGTGATTTTATCACCAAAATTTTTAAGTTCAAATATATTAAAACAAGTTAGTGCATGGAATTAATTTTTACATCTGTAATAACATGTTACAGCATATACACTTAGATTTTTAGTGGATGACCCCTATAGAAATTTTCCAAGCTCGAGAAACTGTAACATGTGGTTATATCAAGCTATCATTATATGGATGGACATTTAATGTAAATGATTAACATATTTTGCTTTTAGTGTTGACATACTGTACAAAATTTCGAACTTTAAAATTTTCAGTCGGTCATTTTCTATGAATCTAGGAGTACGTCATTGGTGAATTCAGAGAAGGGGCGCGGGGGCAAACGCCTCCCAAGGGAAAATATTTTATTTCTTATAGCATTATTTTAATCATTTTTCTGAGGAAAAGCTTCGAGTTGTTTCCGGACAAATCTAATTTATAAAGAAATGTCAAATTTTGGGGATACTGGTGTCATATTCCATGATAAAACGGGGAAATGGTAAATTTATGGTAAATTTTTAAAATTTACTTAGCGGGAAAATATCGAAAATATCCCTTGTCCATTCCACCTGTGTGTCTCCTCCTCCTCACAAATATTCTGGATCCGATACTGGTGTACGTGAAGAAAGTATTAGAGCAAATAGTAGACTTTTGAATCATGGACTACGACTACGCTTCCGTTTGACATCCTTTATTGGTTTCTTGAACACACAAAATATATGTAACAAAAATAAAATATATGAAAGAATATAGGTTGCAATCCCTTAAAAATAATTTTAATACTTCTTGGTTTTGATTAGTAAAGTAATTAAGTAAAATGCCTGGTAACTGACACCCTAACGATTTTTGATGTTAGGAAATTACTTATGATCAGCTTATCAAAAAACAAGATGAACCTCCACCTTTAAGGCTACGATACCAACAGTTGACATCATAAAAAATACGAATAGGTATTTTTTTAAAAATACTTTTCAATTATCTGAGGAAAACTCACATCTGAATTGAGTCTGGTACCGGTGAAGAGGGATTCTGCTATAATTACATTATTATCTATTTATAATAACTGTATTGTTTGATAATCTAGTACAGGTTGGCCCTGTATAATCACCCAAACTCAACCTCATGAAAGAAATATTAATTGCGCCTTTGTAACGATACGATAATTCTAGTTTAAAAAGTATCCACCCCTGATTTAAGTACAAGCTTTTTTTTTTGTGTGTGTGTGTATGTGTGTTTACACGGTAAAGTATGCTCTTACATTATGTAAGCACAAGCAAACGAAAAAGAAACAACAAGACTAGGTGTATTTATTTTTAATAGTAGTCAAGTCTTTTTCCATCGTGGAATTGCATAATTAAATTTGACCTAAATATATTATGACTACATTCTAGACATTTTTCTATCCGTGGGAAAAGAAGTCAACGAAACTTAGTCCGTGAAGTTTAGGGGGAGGAGGGGATTTTTAAGGGTAAATAATTGAAAGGTTCGCTGAAGCAAAATAGAAGATTTATTAATTTAATTTACAATTCCGGTTCTAGACCCGTTCCCGCTATTTTCTTAATTTCTTTGCTATTGGCCAACAGAATTGTTTGTAATTTGTTAAAATTCGTTAGTTCATATCCTTGCACATTAAAAGTTATCAAAAGTTCACTCATTGAAAATGTTATAAAGATGTTGATGAAGTGCACTTCACTTATTAAGAGCACTTAATGCGAGATAAATGATATTTAGAAGTGCAACTTTTACCTTAAACTCGTTTCAGAAACTGCAAGAATTAAAATTACAAAAAAAAAAAAAAAAACAATTAGAGAGAAGCGTGAGTTGTTTCGTTTGTTGAACATGAAGTGAACTGATAAACGACCCCTATAAATAATTCTGCTGTAAGCATTATATAATTTGTTATACAAAACCGGAATCTTATTTACTATTGAGATAAGAGAAGCGCAACAGCTCGTATTCAACATATTGGTGTTTTAATTTCTTTTACAGAAACGCCTTCGGTGTGAATATCAATAGGATAAAATCAAGAAATATTGGTCGCTGCACCACTTAGCTAGGTAACGAAAGCATGTAGCTTGTTGATTGTAGCTTGTGTACCGGGTGAAGTTTCGGATCGGGTCAAGGCGGGTCGGACCCATGTTTGGGTTAGGACGGGTCACCAAAAGTGACCCGGTTTCAGCTCTGTTTCTAACTTCTTCTGTGAGGAAAGTATTTTGTTGATACTGCCTTAAAACAACGCATGAAAGTGTGTGGATTGTTTTTCTATGTCTGGATTCAAGAACGCAATAAAGGTTTCATCCATTGTGATCACTGACTCCATTAATTGTCCATTGGTAGCACAGTGCCTAGCTAGTAGGTACCATCCCGGTATTTGCCTGGTGTGACTGAAAAGAAACCCTGGAGAAACCTCAGTTAGGATAGGTGGCAGCTGAATCTTTCCCAGGATAATTAATATACCACTTCTGGACTGGAGAAATATATGTGAAATAACTCTCTCCTGCCTTCGTGTACACAAGCCACGAAACAATAGCAACAACTTAAAACATTAAAAAAATGTCTTTCTAAGCCTCATCCAGATGAATCAGCTAGTTGACACATCCTAACATGTGCTTTTGTAGTTGTGTGTGAACGTTTTCTTTACTCACAGTGGGAATTAAAAAGAAAGAAATAGAAAAAAAGAAAGAAAGCAAGAGTAGTCGCTGCAGCTGTCGCTTAGAAAATACTTAAGCAATGATTCAACATCTATGAAAGTAACAAAGACAGACAGATACATCAAAGGATTATTCACTTATCAATAATGTTTGCAAAATGTATGTTCCCAAATCGGGGATTGAACCCGAGAGTCCTTGAGTAGAGGGGACGAGCGTATTTTGTTTGGAATTATAATTTGTGCTTGTTCGATATACCTGCTAGGAAAAAGTAATCAATAGTCATCGCCTTGTAATCAAGGGATCTTCGGCTTGAACCACAGTACCTAAAAGCCTTAAAATCAATTCAAATTTGAGGGATCTTAGGTTTGATCCATCATGGGTACACAAGTGGCATCAGGCCTACGCTAAGATAGCGGACTAGCTCATAAATCAGCTTCTTTTTCTCGCCGTAAGCGGTTAAAAAAATCATATACTCACTTTCTTATATGCAGCCAAAACTACACAACTGATGCGCGGGTCATATAAGCAGATAGGATACTGAATATCAAACTACCTTCTTCGTCGCCAAGTTGTGTAAGTAAAAAAAAAAGTGCGTTTGGAGGGGAAAGCAAAGTTTCTGAGCTTTCTAACACGTTTACGACTCTTTGTTGTTGCTGCTGGGGTCTTCTAGTTTCATTGATTATTTCACTTCTCAGATTAATACTTTTCTATGTGAAAATAGAAAGATGATAGCACTACTTACTGAATTTGGATCATTGCTAAGTTACTTTAGTTGGCGATCAATCAGTCCATATAAAGTACACCCAACCAGAGTTCGATTTGTAGCCGTGGACAGTTGTAGTTTCTTCCTGCCTGTAAAAATCTCCCCCGAGTCTGTTTTCCGAAATACACTCCTAGTTTGGGATGTGAACGGGTGTAAACTGTAAAGTACAATATTCTATGGGTCTGAAACATTCTTTCCCTTCTCTGGACAACCCACAAATCAAATACAACACACAAGATCCAGAAGTTGTGTGAATTCATAATTCCGTATAGTCATAGAGCATCACGGGGCAGAACGGGCGTATCTCGCTTGTATGGTGCTGCAGTCTGTAGATAAAATGTTCTCGTTATGTACAGACTGCAAAGAATGGCGAAATTCACTGAAATGTCCACGTGTGTAGATGTCGTGTAATGATTTTTGTACTCCATTTTCTCCAAATATGCAGACAGTGTTTTCAGATACAAGTAATTTCACAATAATATTTAATCTGAGATGGAGGTGAAACAAGAAAACGCTTATTTGAAGAAAGAAGAAAAGAAAGCGATTACAAAAAAAAAAGTTAAAAGAAAAGACGTTTGAAAGGTATAGTCTGCAGCAGAGTCAAAATCCAGAGAGGAAGAAGGTAACAAAACACAACATGCTTTTATTGTGAAATTCTTAAGTGAAGGATGGATTTGCTGTGTTCTTTGCAAGAAGTGGGCACACAATTCGCGTGAATATGTAAATAGCTATGGCAAGGATGTTGGTATCCATTACAAACTATGTGCGTCATAGATAACAATTAAAACACAATACCAAGGTATGCGAAGCAGTGTAGGGCAAACAGCATTGTTTCGTAAAATCTGAAATTTCTACAACCGAGTTGGAGATTTTTCTCATTTTTCGATTGCTTTATGTAGTTCAGGTGGTATACAATGTAACCATGTCCACCACTTGTTAATTTTCTTTTATATATCTTAGTAGTTATTTAGGGTTAAATATTGTTTATCCCGCTCTGCCCCATATTCCCCTACACATATGGAGAGAGCGACAGTCAGACAGATTTGAACTTTATTTATAAGGGTAAAGTGATTACCTAAGCAGATAGATTTGACATGTACAAGGAGAAAGATCGCTTGTAAATGTAAACAGTTGCGTTACTTTTTTAATTCTTCTTTGCAGGGTTTCGCGATGATCTTCTGTTAGGTAACGTCTTTTGATGAGCTGTGTACTGAAATTCTTACTCACTCTCTTTATTTTCGAGCCACCAATATCTGTTTCTTTAAATCTATTTTCGTTTATCTATGACTTTTGTGCAGTGCACCATGAAATTCCGTAACATTTTTTTAAAAAAAATCTGTTACTTCATAAACATATTATATTATTTCCTTTTGTTATCGCCAGAGGGCTCTCTATTACCCCTGTAAAATCGTGTAGTGTGACCTACAAGAAACTGAAAGTACTTCAACATAGCAGGAAGTTGGACTTAAATTGTTTTGTTATTTTTTTTCTTTGCCTCTTTGTTCTTTTGAAGGAAGTCCTCCTCCTCATATGAAGGTTTGCAACCTCATAAAAGAAGGTTCAAGCGTTCGTCCAGGCTTTTTTGTTTTTTTTTAATAATAATTATTTTGCACACGTTTTATCAATAGCTCTGTTCTTTCTTTAACAAACAAACACGTGCCCTCTGTGGTTTTCATATTCAAGGTTGAATAGGTTGGTTGTGTGCTTGACATTATGAATAACACACAGAGAAGACGCAAGAGTGGCGTCTCTTGTATTTTATGGAATGATAATTGTTGCAGTGATTTACGCGTGCAAGGAATTTCAGATTGAATTCCTAATATAAAAAAAAAAAAAAAAGTTCACATTAGAACTCACATTATGTTAGTTTATTGAAAATGTTGTATGACTATAAACATAATATGTGAAGGGCAAAATAGTGCTGCAAACTGACCAGGTCAAACGTTGAAAATGTCGATTTTTTTTATTCCAAGTTGTAACAGCATTGTCTCGAAAACGAAGCGGAATATGTTCTAATAATATATCAGGAATTCACCCTTAATTTTTTTTTATAGACTTTTACCATAAAGGGACCTTTTTCTTTAGTGTGTTATTATATGCATAAATAATACTGGCTCTTAAAACTTGCTCCAACCTTAGCGACTATCGTTTTTGGCGAAGCTAACTGCAAAGAAAATGAATAAAATTTATTTTTCTGGGTAATATCCCAGCATCCTCTTAAATGGTCTAAATAACACTCCTGGAGAAACTTCAAGTGTTGGGCCTAAGAAGGGTTGAAACCCCACACTACCTTCCGATTACTGCCTATGAGACAAGATTGAAGCTGACCCGTCCAGAAAACGCCTCGTCTTGTTTTCTACAGGCATTCCTATGTCACGTCTCGTCTCGTGAAGACACTACAGAATATAGTTGATAATTGGTATGTAGTAGCAGCAGTGCTGTAGTCCTAGAATTTTCACAGGGTACATGCAGAGAATCTTTTAGTCTATGAATCTTTATGTGGGGGCTACAATGCAAAAAAATTGTTCTGTTAATTCAATTCTTTTCGGCGTCCCAGGGCGACCACCACGTTATTTAAATGTTAAACAACATAACAAACTGTGTTGATTTCGTTCATTCAGCACAATGGATTTGTTGTCAATGCTGATTCGACAGAATGGGAGGTGTCATACTATCACACACTGTGTTGAATCGACGAAATTAACATGTTTGTTATGTTGATTTAACACAAAAACAAGTGGTCGCCCTGGGATACCGAAAAGTGTTGAATCAACAAGAGTATTTTTTGCTGTATTGATGGTATATGCATCTTGGCAGAAGGTATAAGCTGTTGTGTAAGGTGAATCAGATGGTACCCCTCCGTACACCCTCGACTACAGCCCTGAGCAGCAGCCTTTGCTAGTAGATAACGATAGCTAGGTTACTGACAAAACAAATGCAGAACTGAATAAGCTGTTTTTTTTTTTCTTTTAGATTTTAATCATTCTGTTAATTATATAAACCCTATAATTATTTGAGGAAATGATTTCAATCTTGGATATGTTTAAACATGAATTATATAATGTGTGTGAGCTTGTGTCTACACATATACGGAAGTGTTGCAGTGTCTTTATTCTGACTGGAAAATGATTTGAAACTGTTGGTGCGTGCAACGCATAAGCCACGAACACTGCTACTTCATATTCTTATATTTATTTATATCCCAGAAGCTGTTCTGTCCTGCATATCTTATTTGCTTGATACACTTCTAACAGGTTTTTATAATTCATTGTTTTTTTTTCTTTCTTTCTTTCTTGGCGGACGGAGAAAGTTGGCTTTAGAGGGAGCTTTCCTTACCTGGTGTTCGTTGTCACGCTAGGCTAGACTTGCCGACTAACCAACTTTTGTTTACAATTGAATTTAAGGACTCCCGGAAGGGTAGGCACCTAAAATTGGACCTGATAACGGTTTTAGAGTATTTCATAATAAAATCTTCTCAAATGATTTCCGCATTTTCTTCGAAAGCGAACCGCAACCTGCACCGAAATAGTATCTAACAGTTTTACACACAACAGGAATGGCGTTCTGTAATCCAACTACCGTCGAGAAGTGACATATAATGATGGATACTGACTAGCGAATGGGAATCTTTGCGTGTACGTTAATAGCTTGTGGCCCTTATCCTTAGATCAAAAATCACAACTCAACACAAAACAGCAGTAGCCTAGTTCATACAGCATTAAATTCACATTCGGAAAATCCTGGGTTCGTTCCCAGGGACCAGCCATATTCGTTAAAGTAAAATTAAGTTTCTGGGTGTTGATTTGTATCAACAGGATACACAGTAGAAGATAAAATGTGATTTCATTGGCTTGACAGTATTGCCAAATGTTGTGGTAAAGTTTTATCTTCTCAAATGACACTAATTTATTTTTTTGGCTATTGGGTATTCTCTAGTATGGTAAATTATTAGGAGTTTGAACATTGAAAATGTTTATTTTCGAATATTTCTCCTTATATGCTATTCATATTTTGCAACACTGCTTCACGTACTATGGTTATGATTCATAGCAAGCACCAAATTAAACCAACGTAATGCTAATTGATAAAATAACACTTTATATCAGGTTGGCAACACACAACCAAATTACATCCTTTTTATTTATTTTTTTTTTTACTTTTAATATTTGCTGTATTGATACAAATCAATGTCCCAAGTTTTACTTTAATGAATCGTTTATGATTTATGAAGAACTAAACATTTTCTTAACCATTGTAACAAGTCAATTTTGGATTTCTTATATCTTGAAAACGAAGAATATCGACAGACGCCTTGTGGAAACTGACTCTTTTCTTGTTTCGGTGTGCATAACCAGTTTCCAATGCATTTCGTTTGTGGGATTTGTTTCTTCCCTTTTAAAAGATATTTGAAATCGCTATTTTAAAATGGAAGAAGAGATACAAATGCCGAAGAATAACCAAATGACCTGTATTTGAGTTAAAGATAATATTGCTCTGGCAGAGATAAATAGAATCAGTTGGCAAAGTGTTGACAGATCTTAAGAAGAAGATATTGAGAATGGAAATAAACATTTTCGAGACGAGACAGCCTAAATCTCGTCTCGTCGACAACACTACTAATTTACTAGTTCCATGTGCCGGTGCAATAGAGGTTGTCCCGATATTTATGTACATATATATTTTAAAGAGCACGTATGAGCTTTCTCATGAACCGAAGTGGCGAAAATCGAAGAAACAATCGACTATTTATGTGTAACGTTATGATCTATTAGTTGCCATAGCAACACAACCTGTCTAGAAAACGGTGTAGGTATATGTAATACCACTCAAAAATGTTTTCTGGGCAAATATATAAAGCAACTACTCAATCTTTCTTGTTGTTTGGATGAGTCTTGGTTAGATACTCCTAATAATATCTCAAGGTTATAAATTTGAATTATATGCATTCCATATTTGGGACTGGTCTGTTTGAACTAGTCCCGTTCGGTCGCCATATATAGTAACACAACTGAAGTGATGAGATGATTTACTTTGGCAAAAGCTTACTATTCGCAGACCTAAAAAAAAAAAAAAAAAACTACCAAATCATGACAAGTAACAATCAAATTTTAAGATTAAAACAATGGCGACTATGGTTTGATCCTTAGTTTAGTTCCCGGTTTAGAAACTTGATGGCGCTATTGTCGGTGCTCGGGGAACGCGCTGCCTCTATGAGACAGCTGAAAAAAGTTAATGGATACTATCGTAAAGATGAAATCTTCGGATTTCTTTCGGATTAGCGAAAACAGGCACTAATGTAAATCTTTCGTAAAAGCGAATTAACATAAATGTACTCTCGTAAAGCCATGAAACTCTATATACTGTTGGTCGTATGCTTTCTCTCTCTCTCTCTCTCTCTGAGGAGGAGGTAATGAAAAAGAAGATATAGTAGGTAGAGGCAATGTGGCTATTCCATTATGTAATTCTGGTGGAATAACCTTTGTGTACAGTTACGTCAAATACGTTAGTTTGTTTTTCAATGCTATTCCCATAATTTTAAGTCGTTAATTGTCAAACATAACTTTATCTGTACAATACTCTTGCAGTTTCCCCCCCCCCCCCAAGATTTGGGGGCTTGTATATTGGGCGTTGTGCTCGTCGATTTAAAGGGGTGACACCTTCGTTGAGAAGTTTGGCAGAATCGTTGGTATCGTGAAACTGACTTCAGATTGGGAATCAGTGACGTAGATTTACACGGTCGTTTGCGATTTGATGACGCTGCATTCTCTGTTTACAGTATTGTTGCACTCTGTGCACTCCATCTTTAAACTCAAACTCAGCGATAGCAGGCAGAAAGTAACTGACTTCAGATTTGATTTAATTTACTCGGCTGTTTTTAATCTTCTGACGTCATAACTTATCCTCGTTATTATTTTTATATTATATGCAGTTCTGAGAAAATGGACATACTCCCCTCGGACTGTCAGTCTTCTCGTATTTCCAATATTTTCTTCAGTTCTCCTTTTGGTATTCACACCAATTAACACTGAAAATCTTTCTTTGCTGTATTTTCATATTCTATGCTCAGTAGGTTGTCATTGGGATTACTCTTGGATTGTACTAAAATCTTAATAATGCTTGTTCTTTTGATATTGTCGTTCACGCATTCAATATTGTATGTTATGTGTGTATATGAGAGGATGAATGAAAAAACCTCTGATAGCTGACTAATCATTACATTATAAAAAGGTCAAATAACTGCATATAATAATAATACTCTAATGATTTCATGGACATTCTTCAAGGCTACGCACATTCATTTTCTTAATCAATCGTGCAACATGATTCGAATTGAAATGCAAAATCAATCACGTATCATATTAATTAAGATAAGTCCTTCGTTGGTGAAAACGTAAACAAATGTCATCAATAATTAATCTCATTTCCATCCAATAGTATAGCTAAGGTGATGTGATCCATAAAAGCTTCTTAATTTCATTGCAAGGAAACCGCATTTCATAGCTGTGACGCTACAGCAGAAACTTGTTCTACCACCCAAACAGCTTTCTTTGTTAATATTTCTCAAACGTCTTCTTCACCTACTGTTTCGCCAGTCATGTTATTTTATGTTGTAGCTTTAGTTGTAGCGAAAGAGGTATAAGCTTCGTTGAAGAGCGCCGTCCTCGTGATATTAAGTCGCAGGTTCAAACATCAATGCGTTATTCAAATCAGTTTTCTTGCTGTTTTTCGCCAACAAACATATTCCTTGGGAAAAGTAAAGATAAAAAGTGTGTTGATATTTCTTTCTCTGTCGGAACCCGATGATCAGATGATCATCTTTTGCCATTCTACTTCCCAACAAGAATAATTCTTGGGAAATATTTCACAGAGAAAAATTAATACTGTGTCTCTAAAATGTTGGCTTCTATTAATTCCGTGAGTCAAGCCTAATGGCGAACGTATCTGATTTTCGATAAGCTCTGGTGAGGCGCTCAGGTTCCATCTCTGCACACCTCGGCTTTCTCAGCTTTCCAGTGATTCTCAAACTTTTTTTCTGACACGAGACCTTCCTCACAAGTAGGCGACACCGAACCCTTAAATTTGGTTATTCCGTTTTCGTTTACAGTTCACAATTTTGTTCACATAGGGCTCGAATCAGTACTGTCCTCAATGCGATAAGTGAAGTTGTTTGCTCTTACCTCCCCTTTTTTTCACATCTGGCTTCTTGGAGAGTAGCCGATTGAAATATGGTCGATATATTTCCAGATTGTTTCGTTTTGGTGCAAATAGTTCGAGAAACTAGTTTCAGATATTTAACGTAGCAAAGATGATAAACTTGTGCACTAAAGATGCACCAACATCCTCTCAATGCTAGTTTATTAAAAACTGCAATCGAATCGGCAGATTACTGCTTTCTTCACGTTATAAGAGATCTTTGCTTGGATAGCTCAGTCTGGCAATAGTGAGTATCACTGATAGGCGAAGGCGTATGATAACATCTCAGACATACAAACATTTATTCTTATAAAATAGGTTGCCTACACTGATAATTCGGGTGCTAGAGGACGGGCCACAGAATTTTTCTTTTGTGTCAAATAAAGTTTTTTTGGCCAATTTTGGTGCTGATAGATCTAATGGAATGGAAGAAATGCGAAAAAATTGTTTGGCAACACTGAACCTCTACATCAATCAAGACGGTTCGGGCGCCGTTCACCTCGTATTGCTGAGAACTTTCCAATTACACTTCAGCCACCTTCGTAGCCCTCCGAGTTGAAAGCTGAGAACGAACGGATAACGACGGAATATAAGGTCTAAGTTTTGAACTTGAATTTATTTGGCTTTTAGGCGACTTTGACTCAGACCGTATGATGGTAGAATTGGTGGAATAAAGAAAGTGGAAGAACACCGAGAAAACCCACGCACACGATGTTTGTCCACCAAAAAGGCACAAGCCGGGATCGAACTGAGGACTCCACGCAATAAAGGTGAGTGCTCTGCCATTGAGCCAGTGCTGTCTATAAGATTTATATCAAGGGACCGAAAAACGAAGGGTCGATGCCAGAATGATCTGGAAATAATAATTTAGTCATCGACTTCATGCACTTCGTCCTATATGTTTATTTTATTGTGTTCAATATTAAGACCAGTTGCATTTGCATTGTACTCTTACGTCATCCAGTTCCTGAAGTACTGGGCTTATCCATTTCTGCAATGCATAGGTAAAGGAAATAAGTTCTATGAATTTAGTTCTTATATTTTATGATAAAATTTAACCGAAAATAAAAAAAATAAATAAAAAAAAACTATCAGAAGAAAAATATAACTTCTGGATAGTTATAATGTGGATGGAAGATTTAAATTAATAATCTATATAAATTAACTCTTTACTCTCTGTAGTACTCTCTTATAGCATTTAAATTGTGTTTCTAGGTTTTTATGCTACAAATGACTGTACAGTGTACAACTCATTAATGGAAATCAAATATAAAAAAAGTGGCAAAAAAGTCCATGTTGTTTTAATGAAATATTCTGTTGCGTCATTCAGATCTGACGGAAATTTGTTATCTGATTTCCTAATAATTGCCTTTTTATTTTTTACATCCATTTCAAAAGATTTTTATTTCCATAAAAAATATCTCATAAACATTACTCATTAACTTGTACGAGTTTTCACTTTTTTTTTTGTACATATTGTTGGGCAGTTTGAACAGATCCATGACATTGATTCAATAGAAGGGCACCGATCTAAACAGGATAAATGGTTATGTAATTCATATACACTAAATTGTTGTTGGGATTTCTTAACCTTTTGTTGTCCTAGAAAGTATTAGAAATTCTCGTCTAACTTGTTTAATTACAGTCCTCTGCGGCGGAATACAAAGATGTATAAGATTTGAAATGAGTCACATTACACCACTAATGAAACTTATGTGCCTTACAGTTGCGGACTTAGGATGGATACGAGCAGCACACAGGTCGAATCTTCCTACTGGCTTCCGTGACTGAGATTTTCTATGGCTTTCTCTGAGATCCAGGAGAGGAATGTGGGATGATACTTAAACTATGACATAGCTGATACCTTACCCATTCCTTTTCCGTAAAGATTGCGCGCTGAGGGACGTTATTCTTCAGACTTATGATGTGCTTAAGCTATAGTTTCCTCTCCAGCATATATAATGTAAACTAAATATTTTTCCATAGTAAAGAACAGTAACTTTCAATCCACCAAAAAAAGCAAATAAATATCGTCAGAGAGGGTAGCTATCAAAACTGACACACGAATATTTGACAAGTGTTAAAGGTTGTTTCGTAAATGATACAAGTCTTCGCTTTCGTGCCAATGTAGGGTGTGAAATACACTTACTATTAGTGTTGGTTGTTTATTCATATGGCTACAAATAGCAAATTAAAAAATAAAGTTCAATTTCTATTCAGAAATAAAATTATTTTCAATATCAGAAGTGCCGTGAGACCCCGTAACGCCAAACTAGGAAGAATGATAGAGCCGAACCTTGTAAAACAATATTTGGGCCTTTTATAATTATTTTACTATCATTCCTTTTAAAAGAAATGATATTACTTTGGGCATTACTCTATTTTTTTTAGCTACTTTCTTTTTATTGTAGTCTGAAATGTGCTTGTGAGATTAAAAGTGGATACTTGTAAAGCTCTGACGAGGATGAGAGGAAGAGCACTGATCTATTCATGATTCTAAATGAAGTTTCATCCAAAAGCAGTGTGCGAATTAACGGGGGGTGGGGGGGATTTTTGCCCCTGGCAAATAAGTTCCCTCCCCCTGACAAATTTAATTTTCGTCCCTGTCAGCGTCAGGGATAAATTTCTCCTCCCTAGAAGATGTTTCGATCAAGATTAGATAGAAAATCGGAACATTTTTATTTGGCAGAATTTGAAACTATTTTCATGCAAGTGACAATACAAGGGTATATGAACTTTTACTAGCAGCTAAGAAGCCATTTCTTTTGTGATGTTTATGACGTAGCTTAATGTGAAAGATTTAGTATGATTGATTTGATTTAGTAATCTCCTATTGGAAAATGGGACTCAATCTCTTTTATTATTATTATTATTATTAGACTTTTATTTTACATGGCAAAAGTTAAGGCTGATAGCCTTGTCTTCCACTTAACCATGATACATAATTTACATATCAGAAGAAAAATACTCATAAATACAAAATCCTAAGTTGATAAAACATATATACAGACACAATACACACACAATAGCCTACAACTACGACAAAAGTACAATATAATAGTAATACATGAACCCTTCCATATTATAATGAATCTATCTCTCTTCTCACTTTCCCTACTCCTTCCCTTCCCACTTTATCGATACAGGCCCAATTTACAACCCTCTCCCCCCAATTCCCAAATACCCCCCCCCCCCCCCCCCCCCCAAAACCCCCCCCCCCCATGCCCACAAACACATAAACACACAATGACAAGTTTAAAAAATAAATGAGGTAATACAAGGATAAAGACAAAACATATTAAATGTACCGCATTTGAAAGGAAGATACAAACTGCAGCACGAGTATGGAGAAAAATAATAATTAAAGAAAAAATCATTAAAATTTAACATTTTTTTACACTGCTATGACTACCAGGTGTGTAAATATGAAACCGGAATTTGTGCATAGACGGCGTTAGCTGTCACTGTGGTTACCGTAAAACTGCGTCCTTGGCGCCACTTCATTGTTTTGACTGCTGATAACGATTTGCAACTCACAACCAGACAAGTTTCATGTCATATTGTAGTGTTTAATAGCGTTGAACATGGCGCAATTTGTACTTACAAACTACGAAGTGCGGACAGCATTGATTGTTTGTTACAATTTGAAGAAAACTGCTGCAGAATCGCATCGCATGCTTGTCGAAGCTTACGGTGATCATGCTCTTGATAATTCACAGTGCTATGCGTGGTTTACAAAATTTAAAAGTGGCGATTTTGACGTGAGACACGAAGAACGTGGAAAACCACCAAAAAAGTTTGCAGACAGCGAATTGCAAGCTTTGTTGGATGAGGATGACGCTCAAACGCAACAACGGACCAATTAAATGTGATACGAGAAGCAGTTTCCATACGTTTAAAAGCCATGGGCAAGATTCCGAAGGTAGGAAAATGTGTTCCACATGCATTGACTGAACGACAGCAGGGAAACCGAAAAACCACTTGCGAAATTCTGCTCGCCAGGTACAAAACGAAATCATTTCTTCGTCGAATTGTGACTGGTGACGAAAAGTGGATCTATTTCGAGAATCCTAAGCGTAAAAGATCATGGGTAATTCCAGGAGAACCGGCGACATCGACTGAAAGACCAAATCGCTATGGACGGAAGACAATGCTATGTGTTTGGTGGGATCAGAAGGGATCAGCAGTGATCTATTATGAACTGCTGAAACCTGGCGAAACCGTTAATACCCAACAAATGATCGATTTGCATCAAACTTTGTGTGAAAAACGACCAGAATATAACCGAAGACAACATCAAGTGATTGTGCTTCGCGATAATGCACCCTCCCACACAGCAAAAGCGGTCAAGGAAAGGATTACGACGTTTGTCTGGGAAATCCTTCCGTATGCGGCTTACTCACCAGACTTGGCGCCTTCCGATTTTCACTTATTTGCATCCATGGGACACGCACTTGCTGACCAGCGCTTCACATCTTACGAAAATGGCTTGATGACTGGTTTGCAGCATAAGAGGCACAGTTTTTTTGTCTGGCATCCACACATTGCCGGAACGATGGCAGAAATGTATCGCTAGAGATGGCCAATACTTCGAATAAAATAGTTCTTAGCATTGTCATCCAATCACTGTGTCTTTTCTGTACATAAATTTCGGTTTCATATTTACGCACCTGGTAAGTGACAGAAAGTGACTGGTCGCTTTCGCTGGTCTTGTGGTTACCGTCGCTTACTGCTGATCTTGGGGCCCCGGGTTCGATTCCCGTCTCTGCCAAGATATTTTTTTCCAAACCGAGAGAGTTTGGAACAATGCCCACCCACGATCGTGATGCGATTGGGGAGCTGCTGTGAATAAAAGACAGTGGCGATCACAGTTGAGAGCTTCGGCTCTTCTCTCCCAACACGTCTGGTCAGCGTGCGAGCAGTAGACCAATTCCTCCCTTCGGGAGAGGCCTCATCCATAGTGGATTGAATATAGATGTGATATATATAGGTTGTCTGCTGAAATCCGTGCGTTACAGTATGTTTAATTCCCCCTGGCTAAAATGTTTAATTCACACACTGTCCGAAAGCACCGATACCGGTATAGACTATAGCCCGATGAAGAAATTTCACTTGAAACTCCCGCTTCTGCAGAAAAAGTTGAACAGCTTGTTTGCCTTTCTCTAAAAAGAGCAGATAAATATTACTTTGGGCTTGTAACAGCAAATCGTCAGACGCAGAAGGAACTCCTTCACTATGTGCGTCAATTATGCCCAAATTTTATTGGTCAGAAGAACTTGAAAGTGAAATTTGTATCAAAGACATTGTAATGATTTTACCACCACTGCAACTGATGGTACATTTTGCTCTAATGTAAACTTTGAGGATATTGATCTGTCTTAATGGAAAAAAATGTTACTAGGCTAAACCATAAAACGTTCATGTTTTATTTTGTAATATCAAAACTGGCTACTATTTTTAGCATTTTATATAATTACAGTAGCCTTTGAATTTGCGCTGGACAATACCATTATCGCATATCATTTTTCAAAGTCAATAGAACATATAGGTATTTTAGACTGCCATAGTTTAACATCCTGCCATACCGCTGCATTAAATGTAGACCTATCATTTCTGTGAAGCTTTCCATGTATTTGTCTCAGATTTCAGCTGTTAAAGAGAAACAAGACGTTAAATTTTTATACGGGCGTAAGTCATAGTGCTTTGGTACACTCTATTATTATATGGGCCAGTCTAGTAACTTTGGACTTCGGCCCGTCACAATTCGCCTTTAGCTGTTAAAATCCACACCCATGCCCCTGCCGGGACTCGAACCCACAACCTTCGAGCCGATGGCCTACCGCCGCAGACCGCTCGACCACCCGGCCGGCAAGTCATAGTGCTGTTACCGCCCATAAAATTCATTTTATCTTAGCTAAATTTTTATTGAGCTTCTGGTTCATTCCCAATGTACTTGTTCGGTACTTGGTTGCTTGCTGTAACATAAGCAAAGCAGCAGAGAATTGTTATTACAGAGTTCCTGTAATATGTTTTAAATACCCTGCGTTGTAAAGTTTCTCTCAAAGGTGTAAACTTCGTATTCAACATTTTAAGATATGTAGATGTTTCAAATACTTATCCTCTCAGGGATTCTTTATTTTCAATGCAATTGTAACTGAAAGTTAAGTCAATGTTTGAACATATCACAAAATAAAAATTATAAATTATTCTATAAATTATTAAACGATTTTAATGTTTTAGCCATCAAATGGAAGGGGACGATCTGCTCTTAATTTCCGTGTCTAATGGTACCTCTACAAACAGAATCCTGAAGCCATGAGGTCGGAAAGTATTGTGCCCAAATGTACATCTTTTTCAGGGGCAATTTTGGACATATCTATATGAGTTTTAAATTCTTGTATTTACCACATGGTCACATGGATTCACAACTACCATTAACATCATTTTTAAGTGTATAAAAAATGGTATAAGAGATAAAATTTTTAACTTGATATGACACAAAAGGAAAAGAATGCAAAAAATAATTTTCTAGTGTCCAAAGTGACAGCCGTTGTCGCTATTCAGACTTCATTTCACGCTTAGTTACTTTTTTAAATATATTTTTTAATGCTGATTGACCGCTTTTAAATGTTTAGAAGGCAATGAATGAGCCAGAAGTTTCTTTTTTTCAAGAGACTACCACGTGATTGGGTAACTGGAGGAACTTCTCGTCACCAGCTGTTTGTTGGCTTCCTTTCACTGGCTTAGCGTGTGGTGACTCTAAGCTCTCATTGGCTAAACACCCCGGCCTCTTTTGCTGCAACACTTTCGCTGATTGCAAACAACAAAATGTCAAATTAAATATGGATAAATAGACTTAGTTTAGATAGAAAATAAATTATTTTATTTGTGATTGAACAATATATTTAATCGTGTCAAGTGGAACACTACAAACAGAATTTTCCAACCAAAAATCAGTAAATATTTGACAAAATAAGACGAATTCCATTAGCAAAAAGTTCAGAACCTAATGAAATTATTATACCTACATAATTTATCCAAAATATCGAAGATTAGTCAAGGCTACCTCAAAACTTAAATTATTACTTTCTGTATATGCACTTAAATATACTTAATAAATGAATTGCAAGTATAGGACAATTTTAGCAGACGTTTGTCATTTGAATGTGCAAAATATATGTACAAGAGAAGACTCTAAAAACAATTCCTATATGACAAATTTCACCTTAAACGTACTTTATTGATAATAATTTAAATTGGGTATTGTACTAATATTCTAAAATTTATATATTTCTATTTTAAAAGATCCCCTTTCTCCTTACAAAACGAGGTCTTATTTGGGTTACAAAATGCCATTAAAATACCTTCAATTTTACCTTCAGTTTGGAAGGAATCATTTTGTAAATAATAGTGAAAAAGGATGTTGTGGCATAAGAGATTTTAGTTATTAAAAACGTTAACTAAAATTAATACACACATCAAAATAAAGCAGTTATATTAACATTCTCACTTTTAAGTACTTCATACCAAAGCGTCTGTTTATATTAGATTTTGTGACGAAAGTGTTTTAAAGAATCTTCTTACGCTGTTAACATTTTTGGAAAAGTTCCTTGTTATATCCCGTAATATTTCGAAAAAATCACAGTATTTGCAGTTATCGGCAGTAATCCTGGAAAAACACTTTTCGTTATTGAAAATTTTCACTTCCAGTGTGATTTCCGCACATGCGCAGAAAGAGAAAACGGTTTCCTATCGGAACCAACTACTGGTCAAGTGTTTTCTGCCGCCATTTTTATCGCTTATTTTCCCAGAAATGCGAAATATTCTCAATCAATGTTTATTCCAATCCCTAATTGACAAATCGAAAATGGATTGAATTGGTGTAAGTTGTAGGAGTAATATAGTTTGTGTTCGGAATTTGGATCACACATATGTGATCCTCTAGACTGGTTTCTTTTTGTGTTTTCATACGACTGGCAGTTTGGTCCAGGTGGTAAGACACTTGAGTTTTAGCGCTGTACGACCTGTGTTTGAGTTCCTCTTGAGTATTTTTCTTTTGTTCCCCGTATCCTTAAAAACTGAATTGTATGTGGTTTTCTTCAGTCAAATTACTGGAAGTTCCCTGTTTTTTTAGAAGTTTCTGAAATTTTTTTACAGTGAACACATACTGTACATACTGAATTGTACAGAGACAACTCTGCATTCTTACACTTGTTAAAGTAGCAAAAGTTTCCTTTGATGACCCGCAATAGCGATTGTCCGTAACTTATGGAAACCCTACTGAAAAAAAAAACAGGCTAGAATTGCTACAGAACAATATAGATTTCAAGAACTTTCAGGAGGGGTTCCGCCAGGATTTTTAGTTGGGGGGTATAAAGTAAAAATTGGGAGGGTGTAAGTGGAGTTTTGCACAGTTTTTGACCGTAAAAATGTTAAAGTTGGGGTGGCGTTCTTGAGAATTTAGGGGGTGACACTCCCCACAGGGGAAGGGGGATCTAGCGAAATCACTGACTTCCAGTTGACACTACGCAGTATGGTATTTATGTTACAGCATACCTGAAAGAAAATTGACACTTCAAATTGATATGAAATCTGATGTATCAGTGTCCGTCTTTGGTTGAACTCGAAAGGATCCAGAGTCCATATTGTTAGGGTAGCGCGGTATCAATCAGGGGGTAGGGAACAGGTCAATACGATAATGATTTGCGAGAATTTTTTTAAAGTTTACATTCTATCGACTGAAGCACCATTGTGTGTGTGTGTGTGGAGTGGGGGGAAGTCACACAATTCATGATAGTATTCTTTTCTTCTTTGTTCTTATGGATATAGTTCCTTCTGATCGAAATAAACCCGAACTATCCTGTACTTTTGTTTGCCGCTTTGGTGTTACATAGATGATAATAGCCAATGAGGTTATATTATGTTGATTAAATTGGAATTATTCCATCTTTATGTTCAATATCAATACTAAGCTAATGCTGTTCTCAGAACAGTTATCTTCATTTAATCTTCATTATCTTAATAAATAATTAGTTACCTGTAAATGTACTTGAACCATCGAGTATTTGACTTTAGATCATAACAGTTGAGTAGAATAACTTTAAGCATTAAGTTCATAAACACCTCTTCCTAGCAACCCTATAAGAAGGGTACATGGAAAAGAACAATCCAAGTCCAAAACAAATCGAAAAAATAGATTTTGGTGGGGTATTGAAAAGCATGATCTGATTACATTTCTGACAGGTTTATGCTTGAAAATATCAATCATACTCCACTCTAAGAGGCGTCAAAATATAGAGTTCTTATGAAGAACATCAAAGTCCACTGGTTAAAGGAAAGAACGATCAAAGTCCAAATTCAGTTCAAATGTAGTGTGTGTGTGTGTATTTTTTCTTTACCTTTATAATACAGGTGTGTAGCAACCAAGACCATAGTTGTTAATAAATTCATCATTATTAAATTTTGTTCAATGTTTGTGCTGGATTTTGATTGTTTTTCCTTGTTTCTTTGGACTTTGATTGTTATAACGTTGACAAAATGTTACACAGGGTTATTAGACGTCCTCTTCTTTCATCTTGCCCTCCCCCTTTTCTAAATATCTTAAAATGTCCTCCATTGTCTAGTGACCAAGTTAAAAGTTTCGAATTGGACATATTCGTAATCCTATTATCCAAATTCTTAATTTTAATAAAATGTTCGTTACCGAAATATCAAGTAAATGATTCATCTTGTGGTAACCATTCTCCATTTTCATTAAATGTTACTTGATAGGAATAGGAAGATACAATAAAAACGTAAAAAAATGTGTGTAACTTGTCCTGTAAAAACTGAAATTTGAAAGTAAGAAATTCTTCTGTTCGTCAGTGTTTCTTCATCGGATTTTAAATAAAAGGTAGTCAGTCATAGGACTACGAATCTTAGCTTAATAAAATATGTAACAGATTAGCTGCCCAGTATAGGAATTCAGATTAATAATACATTGAATATGAAATGAAGATCAACGCAAGGAAAAAAAAATGAGATGGAAATAACTACAATACACATTGAATTTAGAAGAGCGAAAGCAGAAGAGATATAAAGTTTCAGATATTGTATTGTAAAATTAGATTACAAAATATAAAAAAAGTAAAAGCGAGAAAGAGAGTCAAGAAGATTAAGAAAGTTTTATGTGGTTTGGATGAATAATCAATTGAGCAGAAAATTGGAAATTATTATTATTATTATTATTTTGTATTATGGTGAATGGAGCGGAAACATTGAATTCTACGAAAGGAATGACAAGGACACAGTGGCGTAACTAGAAGTTTACCCCTGCAAGAAACGTTTTAGTGCCCTTTCAGCAGGTTCTCTCAAATAAAATTTGACCAAATTCTTTCAGCATATAAAAACCAGACACTAAGTGTGTAGAACAGTGTTGCCAGAATTCTAAAACAGAGATTGCGTCCGTTCATGCATAAAAATACCCTAGAAATTCCGTCCAGGTTTCCGTAACCTAGTGAAGAAGTTTTTTTAAAAAAAGTGGGAACAGAACCCGGGTTGTCTGGTGGATAATGTATTGCTTAAACCAGTAATTTTCAACTGTACATTCCGTAAAATCACAGTTTGCTTCTCCCGTTATCAGTAGCAAAGGAAGCAGACACCATGAAGCAACCAACCTGTTGCCATGAATGATTTGGAGCCGTGAGTTTGTACTGTAAGAGTTCACTAGACGAACTGCACTGTTTCTTCCAATTTTCCCATTCCACTTCCCTAAGAATGGAAACGTGCTGTGACGTCATACATCGTCCAGTTGGAAATGACACTAAACTTGTCATTTTTCTCGCTATATATTGAAGATGATTGATACAAAAATGAGCTAACCGGTATTTATCAGGACACATGCGAGTGCAGAATGTATATGAAATGTTTATAAACTAATTTAAAAGAAAAGCAAACAAAAGATAGGCAATAAGCTTTCAAAATTTACCTTCCATCTGAATGATAAATCCCGCACACTTCATGCTCACATTACTTATACTTCTCGAGAGCAAAACTAATAGAATTTTTCATAAAAGACCTGAGCAAAAGGTGTAAATTAAGTACTATTTTTTACAGTGTATAGAGAATAATACAAAGGGAAAGGAACTAGTTAGGAAATTGGAATTCTGTATTTCTGTAAGTTTAAACTTTGAGAACTTGTTAAGTAAATCCTTATATTACTATTACTTTCTATATACTTCTTGAACACGTATCACTGACAATATGTGCTAATAAAATGATGCTTCGTAGTTCGTATCAAACTTATTCAATATCTAGCAATGAAACCGACAACTTAATTTTGGTAGATCAGCTTGTGAAGGCGATAAGGTATCACTGATAAAACTCAGGTCCTAACCCCCGCTTCCGCCAACTTGATTGCGTCTTTCCTATGCTATAGAAGAACCTATTACTAGGGTTGCCAACCGGTCGGCCGTAATTTTTTGTAATATTCTCTATTAGGCCGGTAAAAAGGTCTCGGCGGCACTATTTCAACTGGTATTATTTGAAAACTGGAATCCGGATATCCGCTTCAGACCGGCTAGTCGGCTACTCACTGTTTTTATGATCTTTGTTCTTCCTTATTATGTTAATACTGAAAAGGTAAGACGTTTAATTTTTATGGCGCTAATTAGTTTGTTTCCGCAAACTTGTATTGTGGTTTACTTGTTAATTATTCTTTTTTCCTCGAGAAATGTCATATCAGTCAGTTTGTTGCGTTCATTTTCGATCTATTAAAGTTGAGGTATGCATTGTTCTAGTTTCCAGTTTTGATTTTATGGGAGAGGACCTGTTTCTAGATACTGTTCACCAGTCCTGGTTTCCGATTATGTCATTATCCTGCAAAAAGGGATGAAATTACTTTTGCACCCTTTTTCGACTTTTCCCGGGCTGTTTATCTCCCCTGTAATTTATGCAACCACTTTCCAGGTGTCGAGAATTTCCCATAGTTGGCAACCCTATCGGTACCTATTTACCTATTAACAAACTGTAACTTACGAAAAATCGGATTGTTCAGGCATTTGAAGTGGATAAAAATGTTTAAACTTCATAAATTTTACAGTGTAGACAATGACGAAATTCATATTTGTTTCATGTAAGATCACACAGTAAAAACTAAACTAAAATAAATAAACAGCATCTATGTCAAATTCTTAGTGATTGTTTCTGTAAGATAATTAATACTTTTGTCATAACGAATAAATTACTCACAATCAAGCACCTTCTCAAGACAGAGGTCGATTATGAAGGGGAACAACAATCAGCGTAACAGCTTATCAACACGTTGAAATTACGTTAGATAGTAAAGAAAAAGTCAAACAGAACTGATTCTGTTTTCTGTGACGTCACTATATATTTTTTACGTAATTTTGCGTGAAATTCCAGCTTCAGGCGATGTTAAATAGTGGTTTCTTTACTATGTCCTTGCTAGATTTAACTGTGTATTTTTGACGTAGCATCTGCGATGAAATAGAAAATAAAAAAAAATATTTTTATTATTTTATTTTTCTGTAGCTTACTTTAATGTTTCATTGGAATCTGTTAAATAAAAATGGCGTTTTCTTCAGCGCTACATGGACAAACAGCTTCTCATGATTCCTCGTAACGGGGAAAGGACTGCTTCACTTTCAAAGACCTTTAGTTTCTTAGATTTGCTGCTATTTGTTACTTCTTGACTACATTTTTTAAAGTTCCGACCACTATTTGAGTACATAATTGCACATTGATTCAACTCCGTTTGGGTGTAGCCACTGTTCCTTCCAGGCATACTTTCGGGGGGGATTTTCCCCCCGGAAGTTTTCATCCGCACCCCCGTAAGAATTAGTGTTAGCATTTATATTACTCAAACGTACGCACATAAATGTACATTCTATAAATATTGCTCATGTTATTTAAGGTTAACTAAGGAAGTATGACATGTTCTTAAGTAACATTAGTATTGTTTTATATTTTAGCACTTAGGAGTCAATATGCAAAATTTTCGTGACCCCCCCTCCCCCACGACTTGATTTTGCACCTCCGAAAGAAAATTCCTGAAAGAAACACTGGGTGTAGCAATAAACGATTGTGGGAGCGTAGGAACACAGTTAACTGGAGAGAAAAGAGAAAATGGGCGTTCTCGGAGATAGCCTGCTGCTTTAACATGCTGACGATTTGCCTTCCTTAATACTCTCAAGGAGTTGTATTCTGCTTTTTTCTTTCTTTCCTTCAGGTATCCTTCAATTGCATCCTTTACTATACATTCTCTGCACAGTCAATGTCTTCACCAGTTTCATTTTCAATTCATTGTTTACCCCTCGATATACAGTATTGAGTACATTTGAATAAAACCACTTTTAATAGTTCAGTTTTAAAGGGGATTTATTTTTATTATTGTTTTAATAGTGCAAATTTAATTTATTTAGCATACTTTGTAAGCTTCACATTGTATTTCCGGTGAAATTGTATAATACTTTGCGAGAGACAAATCCTGTTGCAATTGATGATATGAATGTATTTTTATAGATTTTCGCTTACTTCACAATGGTTCGTGGTGTTCTCAAATCTTACAACGTTACCGGTAATTTTACTCATTTTCCGATATGGACTGATTTATCCTAAAATAAATACTAGCCTGCAACGATGTTGCGTTTGACTGGTTACAGAACACTATGTTTAGAGGGTCAGCTTGAGAAAAAGTATCCGAACACCGAAATAACTTTAAAAAATAATAATAAAATTAACTTTTTAAAGACATACTTTCCTTAAACAATTCATACTAACAAGTAAAAATTAATTTTGTTTATGTATGACTAGAAAGAAAAGCATGGGGTGCGCCAATTGAAGAATTTATAAAGTCACTGTATGTAAGAGCGCGCCGTACGCTTTTCTTTTTAGTCATGCATAAACAAAATTATTTGTTACTTTTTACTGCGAATTGTTTAAGAAAAGTATGTCTTTAAAAAAAATGTCTAACTGTACTTACGGTTAGTTAATACATTATCCAGTTGTTTTCAGTTGGATTTCTTGCAGCGACCAGCTTGGTCATTTACAAATAACTTGACCTTGAAGGGAAAGAAAAAAACCGGAAACAACAAAGGGGATGTTCCACAAGAATAAGGAATGATTGTTGTCTGTCACACTTCATGGTTGCTTTGATCTGTACGCAACAATGTTGTGCGTTATTCTCTTGCGCACGATGGGTGACCTTCAATACCAACATGGGTTAATCATGAAACAAAAGAATAAAAGAAAACGCGGACTTCGCATCAATACTGTGAGACGTTCCAAATGTACCATCCTCACTAAGCTCACAGATGAACCATAGACACCGATCCGCCGTAGCTCAGTGGTAGAGCATTGACGTAGCATTCGGGATGTCCTGGGTTCGTTCCCAGCGGCCGACCATCCTCACTGAGGTTTTTCCAGGGTTTTTCTTCAGTCACACCAGGAAAATATCGAGATGGCACCTTTAAAACAGACCCTGGTCTACACCTTCCAAAATCCTTTCCCCTACCCTACCCTAGCCTGAGCCTTAGATGCCTAAAGGCCATAAATAAAATTCAAATAAGCCATAGACAGACTTGTTCCATGCAGAGATTCGTCCAGATTCGCAATAAGGGGTGTTAACCATCAAATTCTTGAGCACACAACCTGAACTTTAAGATATTTTATGGTTACAAATGGATATAAATACTGGACAACTTCTTAGACTCCCAATTTTGGCTTTCAATCATCTCCAAATGAAAATCCTGGCCCGATTGTAATTGAATGGATACTGCATCAGATCACAAATGTCAAGTCTGATTTAGCATGACGTCATACTATAGTCCGACCGTAATGATTTGATAGCTGGAAGGGATTCAGCCCTCGTAAATAAAAGAGATTCAGCTATCAAGTCATTTCGGTCGGACTATACCGTACTAATAGTGTCGATTGCAACCAAAAGTTTCGATCAGTGCTACACCAGTTCACCAACTTGGGGTGCCATTGTCGCAGAAACAATTGACGATTTTTTCTACATTTCTTATTTCTAACTTTTATTTCTACCACAGAAACAGAAAACGCAATAATTTGTTTCACCAGTCTTGATTTCTTTGCTTCTCTACACAAAAGTCCTACTTCATGTATGGCGCCCGACGGGGACTGAGTCAGTGTTTATAAAACTTCAATGTTGGCGCGAAAGGAACGATTATTATGGTGCAATATTGTTTTTGATTGGTTTCACGAGATTCAATCAACCAATCATGGAGTCTCTTTCTATCAGGTCGATGGTCCCGAATGTACCAGAGCGCCATCTAAATGGTACTATCTGTGTGACTAAGTATTTCTTATAACACGATAATTATTCATTCATCGTCAAAACACTTACATATCCATCTGATGAACAAAGAAGAATCTACGGCACGTGATATTAGAAAGCGTGTAGGACAATCACTTATGTTTGGACACGTAATAATGCAGTTAAAACTATTCCGACGCTCAAGTTACGACTTAATTACGGGTTACAACATGTCACTCCATACGTATTACATACATTCACATTATGATATATTATGTATAACTCCAGAAAATGCTATAATTTCTTCTAGAAAATTTATGTAGGCACTCTCTCCATCATTTTCTTTTTTTTTTTTTCATTACGTAATTTGTTAATCGGATATAATTGACGATACATTTCACTGTTATTATCTGTTTCATTAAATTAATATTTTTTTCGTATGTTTTATAGTCATCGCTCGTAAATTAGTAGTTCAATTAAACTCAATCGCGTTATAGCCCAAAATCGGGTCTTTGTTTATCACTCAGCTTCAGTTCAATTAAGTATTGTGTGCTTATCAAAACGACTGACATCATCACTAGTCATGGTCCCGGTGAACTGAGTCAGCTTGGTTTTACCCATTCTTACGACTGTGCGATTTTCGAATTTCGATATTGAACTTCAATATCGTTAACAAATCAAAAATCGAACTTTTTGTTCGAAAAATCATTAAAATCGAATATCGTTCATACAGAAAAACCGTTGGAAATCGAATATCGTTCATATCGAAAAATAGTTTGGATATCGATTATCATTTATATCGAAAAATCGTTTGGATGTCAAATATCCTAAGCTTCTATCGAAAATCCGTTGAAAATCGAATATCGTATATCGGAAAACCTTTTGAAATTGAATAGAGATCCAGTGCAAAATTGTTGGAAATCAAATATTGTTCGTATCAAAAATGGTTGGAAATCGAATATCGTTCTTATCGGAAAATCGTATGGCAATCTAGTATCGTTCATATAAAATATCCGTTAGAAATCTAATATCTTTGTTATCGAAAATTCATTGGAAATCGTATGGCAATCTAGTATCGTTCATATAAAATATCCGTTAGAAATCTAATATCTTTGTTATCGAAAATATATCGAAAAATCGTTTGTAAATCGAATATCGTTCATATGAAAAATCCGTTGGAAATCGAATATCTTTCTTATCGAAAATCCGTTGAAAATCGAATATCGTTCGCATCGAAAAATCGTTGGAAATATAATATCATTCGTATCGAAAACTGATTGGAAAATTTAATATTTTTCAATCCAGAAACCGCCCCATATCGATATATATATTTTCGATTATTCATATATCGATTTTTCTTTTGCTTGCTCCGTTCAATTTTTCAAATGAAATTTTCACCCACACTTTCACATTGCTCATTCGACTTTAAATTTTACACTTTTGTGTGGCTCACAGCAATACGAAAACAACCATTAACATTTTTAAAATTTTGATATCCAAGATGGCTGCAGCCCTATTTTGAAAATTTTATATCAAGGGAACTCATGGCAGATCAGCAACCCACCATACATCATTGCTTGATGCCTTTTATTCAAGGAAATCCACAAAAACTCAACCGACGGAAACACTGGGCAAACTTTCCATCTCAAAGCTTTCACCAAATGAGAAGTTTATTTCCAATACTATATCAATATACTTTTTTTGTATTTCATGTAATATACAAGGTTGTGACTCGACCTTACTGTCAGTTTGAACGAGCAAGTACCCTATCCAATTAAAATCAATGGTTTAATGTAACATTTACTTCAAAATCGAATCAGGAACTTGTATATTACTGTATATGAAATACAGAAAATAATAATAATAATGTATTTAATGTATTTATTTATTTGTCATGTGCTACGAACAGCAATACACCAATATAGCACTAAGTCACAAAACAAATACAAGATATTAAGCTACATAATAATTGTCCAAAATACGTTTCAGCAGAATACAGCCTTTGTCAGATACCGATAACATCTTATGTTGCCTCATTCTATACAGAGGTATATTAAATGTTGTTTGTTCTATAAAATAGGTACTTACAATATTATATTGTAGCACTTTCTCTAAATACTTCTTGTCACCGATTTTCCTTCTAAGCTCCAGAGGGTCACAATAAAAAATGTTACACCAAAAATCATAGCCATATGAAGAATAAGGTAAGTTAAATTTAAAGCACAAAAGTCTAAAAAAACACCTCTGAGTTCCTTCAATACTACTTATTACCGTCTTGATAATGTCATTCCAGACGGTGGAAGCGTAATCAAGTTTACTTCTCACCAGTACCTTGTGCAGGGTTAAGAATGTGTCAATCTTGGTAAAATCATACCATTGGTTAAAAAGGAAGCCTATTAATTTCCTGGCTTCAGCTAATCGCTTAATAATATGCTCCTGGAACTTAATTTAAAATCAAAGTGTACACCAAGATTCTTAATTGCATCAACTTTTGTTATTATATTACCATATATTTTATAGCTGCTGACAAAGTATTGACTTTTCTTCGTGAATCGTATGAACTTAGTTTTCTGAGTACTGATTGTCATACAGTTATTTGTACACCAACGACTAACCCTGTCTAGATCTTTGTGTAACAAACTATTGTCACATATGTTGTTTACTTCTCTAAAGATTTTTAAGTCATCAGCATACAAAAGTATGTTGGAGTCTTTAATCTCCTTTACAATGTCATTAATAAAGATGTTGAATAATAAGGGACCCAATGGAGAACCTTGAGGAATACCGTTTGTAATGGTACAGAGGTTAGATATAACACCATCAAGTTTAACTCTAAAAGTTCTGTTTGTTAAATAACTCTTAAACCACTTTAAGTAAGTTGCGGAAAGTCCAACATTGTTTAATTTCCTAAGCAATATATTGTGGTCCACACTATCAAAAGCCTTTGCCAAATCTATATAAATCACGTCGCATTGAGACCTGTGAAAAATACACCCTTGTACATAATTCGTTAATTGAGAAAGGTTAGTGACCACAGATTTGCCAGGTATAAAGCCGTGTTGATTTTCATTAATAACGTGCTTAAAATTAAACTGAAGATGAACACACACAATAGATTCAAAAATTCGGGCTATAATAATAATAATAATAATAAATAAGTAAAATGGATATAGTACTTTTGTAAACAAGCTTCTCAAATATCAACGCTTTCGTGAAATGTACAAAGGAACATTTTTATATTATAGATTTTAGCTTACAGCACAACATAAAACGTTGTAGAAGGGCCACGATGGCTCAGTTGGTAGAGCGCTCACCTCTGGTGCTAGGGTCGTCGCATCGATCCTTGTTCACGCCATGTGGGTTTTGTGGTGGACAAACACCGTGTTCGTGGGTTTTCTCGGGGTGCTCCCGTTTCCTCCCAGGTTACGGCCTACTAATGGGATGATGGCCAGGTTACGCTACTAATGGCATTTCCAGTTGTTATTACAAATAACAGTTGCAATAAGTAACTAACTGGTAGATCCACATTAAATTTCAACCAGAAATGGAAGGAAGAAATACTCGACTGAAGATGGACACCCATGAAACAAAATTGTTTTCGTCATCGTTAGCTGCTGTTGAACCAGCATCTCATCGTGGTAAGAAACGGCCATGACTTCATACCGACGGATGTTTCATAATTTTTTTTTTCTTTTTCAGACAACAATTAAGAACGTGGTTAAACAGACTGTTCGTGAGTCTGCGCATCAGATACATTAATAACTATAATTAGCATCGTATTTTTCTTTCTGCGGGCGTAGCAAGTAATTCTATTATAATATATCTGTCATTTAATTGGAGCCATTCTTCCAGTGCCTGTGTTATACTAATGTCGATTACGAGTACATCGAAACCTGTAGTAATAAACTACACATTCTCTGGTGGTTAGTTCAAATAAGTTCACTCATATTTTCTAACCTGAAATCTACAAGAAAAGGATCATATTACATGAGATGTTGTCTAGTTAATTTCCGATCTGTTGTTTATAATAAATATTCAATGGAGTTGCTATGCAAAACAACAGGAACCTAGGCATGCTGTACTTGTTCCTACAAAGTATCCAACCACGGTTCTTTAACGTTAGTGTAAAGGAGCTATTTCTAAAGCTAGATGCCTTCGTATGTCTCTAATGAATTCTTTTTATCGTTGCAAGAAATTTCAATTTTGCTCCTAAAAATTCAAGTCTAGAGAGTTCAAACTTTCACAGTAAAAACTTCATAACCAATTCAAGAATTCGATCAATGCTGATTTTTAATTTATGTTTTTGTTCATTGTTGAAATCGCTTCATTGTTATAAGTTTGGATATCAAGCGATTTCAACAATGAACAAAAGATTTTTAAAAAATCGGCATTGACAGAACTCTTGATTGTTATGAATTTTCTTCTTTGAAAGTTTGAACTCTCTAGTCTTGAATTTGTAGGAGCAGCATTGTGCTCCATCTGGTGGTAAAGCTCGTTACACCCAACCTAAACTAATCCTCATATTGCGAAGAACCGAGAACTTGGTTATTTGTATGAAGTACGATTCCGACATTTATCTAGTGACACTGAAGGAACATGTTTGCCAATTCTTAACTTGAATTGGGGGATCTATCTGATAGAGTATAAAGTTACCTCTAAGAATAATAAAAAAAAACTAAATACATACTTTTCTTAACAAATTTGTAATTAAAAGTAAAAAATAATTTTGTTTATGAATAAGTAAAAAGAAAAGCATGGGGAGCGCTCTCATATAAAATCATTTTATAAATTCTTGAATTGGCGCGCTTCATGCTTTGCTTTTTAGTCATGCATAAACACAATTATTTGTTTCACTTTTTACTACGAATTGTTTAAGAAAAAAGTATGTCTTTAAAATATATATATATATATATATATATATATATATATATATATATGAGCTCCTGCGTAGCCTAGTCGGTAGCGCGCTCGACTTCA
>JAGDQP010016965.1:4430-35548 GCA_022664845.1 Lepisma saccharinum
CGTCTTTTTATTTCACTTCGTACGTACGTCTTTTTATTTCACTTCGTCTGTAACGTGGTCTAGCACCTAAACGAAAACATTAAACAGAAACTGACTTCGTATTTAGATTCAGAGACTCGATTTATCAGGCAGTTTTAGGTGTCTTGATTAGTTATCTAATATTCCCGCTGTCCACCCGTCCGCAACGTTCAACTCAGAAACTACTACGGCTACAGGAGGTTGAGGTGTCGTTCGAAAAGTCTCGGCAACATGAGGTCAAAGCCGCACAGATCAGGTCTGGGCGTCCGTAAGTGGACAAATTTCTACTCAGGAACGACTAGGGATCATAGCTGAACGGATCACTGGGTCAATCGGGTCACGTTTTGGACCTGTTCATCGGGTCTATACGTGTGGCCCGATTTCCACCCTATGACATAGGGAGTAAAGCAGAGAATTAATTCTTGTACACTGTTGCGTTTGAATAATTTTTCTTGCAGGGGTGACTGCGACTGGGGGCACGAGAAATACAGCGCCAAAAAGTTCGTAATATTAATAATAACATGTGGAAATAGTCTCATATTCCCGAAACAAACAAAAATACCGTCGGAGGTGTTCAGGTATGCCTCCCCCCTTGGAAAGGCTATTCTGAAAGAATTGTGACTGAAGTATTGAATAGGATACTAAAATATTCTAAATTTTCCATTGCATTATATTCACCCACTTCGTAAGCCACGTTAGCGCCTGAACGAAAGCGTTAAAAAAAAAACTGATTTCAGACTTTAATTCGGTGATTTTATGCTGTTTTCAATCTGCTAAGGCCTTTCCTTATGGTATTTCTCCACTAGCACACTCACTCTGCAACGCCCAATGACGCCTAAATGAAAGCAGGTAGAAGGAAACTGACTTCATTTTTAAGTTCAGAAACCACGATTTGCTCGACATTTTTCATTCTGACGAAACCACAACCACACGATTCGTAGTATTTTCTTCCTGTATGCATTTCTGTGAATTTGGACATCACACACTCAGATTTGCGTTAGTACATTTTCATGTTTTCTCTGTTTTATTCAGCTACACTTCCAATAGCTATACCAGCGTACAAGTTGTCGCAAGAAACTCTGTGTAGGAAATGCTTTCACTATGCGCACTTCTGTACGTTGTCATTGGATCATTAAAAGTTTATGCTATGTGGATTTATTTGTTGTTCTTTGGTTTACAGTTTGAATCAGATATTGATAAATCAAGAGGCACGGCAATAAGATTGTAAGTATTGGTTTCGTACTACAAAATTCTCTCATTACTGTAATGGCCTCCTGTACCAGAATTTACGACAGTAAAGAGACATGATATGGCCATTCACTTCTGTATCATTTAAACATGACTACTTTTACTACAACGCTCAATTAAATCAAATAATTTGTAAAGATACAGATGCTGACACCTTTATATTACTCCTTACATTGATTCCTTAGCTTGTAGTGCAGATCAGTCTCTGTGTATTGAATTTGTGCTATTAGAGGTTATGTGAGGAGCTTATTTCCAGAAGAACAAATATCCAGTGACTCAAATTTTACTGTAGACGTAAAAATGTATTTCTCTGGAGGTTATTTGTGCGAATAATCCAATATTGTAACTAGTCAGTGGCAGTGTGTCTAGTTTCAATATTAGATCATTCGCACGATTATACTGCTCTCCTTTCCAGAGAAATGTAGATATTTATACGCTTACCATACTGGCTCTGCGCCTACTGTAAAATTTTGGTCATTGGACGTGTGCAGTTGTGAAAATAAGCTCATCATGTGATAGATACTACGGTCATTCTTTGTACAAACATTCAGATTCCCATTGAGAACTTTGTTCAACTTGACCCATGTCTGTTTAGTTATACCTGTGATGCAGATTGTCTCGAGTCACTGAACGAGTACAAGTTCTATCCGGATGATCGTATTGAAGGGTGTAGTTGTCTTAAATGTGCAAAAAATGTGTTTTTGTGCAAGCTGAAATACCATGTTCATTTTTCCAAGTGTGGCATTGTTATACAAGCGAAGTGCCACTTTGAGTATTTAAACGTTATGTTCTATCAGACACTGTTTACTGGTGTCAATTGAAGCTTAGTTTAATGTCACACTTACGTAAGAAAAAACAAATATAATATTTTATTAATGTGCATGATGTTGTTTCCTATTCTCCTCCTACCATTTCTCTGCAACCCCAAACATAATGATGACGTAAATCTTATCCACACAAATAAAATGCTGAAGAAACATTGGCTATTTAGTATTGTATTTTTCATATTCGTTTGCAGGTTGAATGGTTGTTCAGTTTACAAAACTTTTAGCTGTGTTAACTGATACAGTCTTATTAAGTTTCCTGTGCAACTCAAAGCAAATGGCCGTAGCTCAGTTGGTATAGCGTTCACTTAGCAATCGGAAGGTCCTGGGAACGATCCCAGCGGGCGTACATCCTGACTGGATTTTCCCCCTCAGTCACACCAGGCAAATGCTGGAATGGTACAGCGATGGACAAAAGTTTTGACGCATGTCTGTAACTAGTATTTTTATTGCAAAAATAAATATATTGAAATATCGTATATATTTGTTGATTTGCAAAGATATGCACAATAACATGACGTACTTTTGTGGTTAATATTGTCCTAATATTTAGCTAAAGATAGGAGATGTTTGAAAAAATACCATTTTTCATTGTCAAAATACTTTGTCCGATAGTCTCACCAAGATATATAGTTCCTTCGTTTTATCCCGGAGAGGAGTATTTTTGTAACCCGCTGGGAATATTTATTCCCGATTTTAATTTAGTTCATAGATGTTGCACACAGGAGGGACATCTCTACAAATTTGAGAAATATCTAAAGATATGCGTCAAAACTTTTGTTCATAGCTGTACCCAAAAACTAGACCCTAATCGACAATGTTCCAACATCCTCACCCCACCCTATTCCGGCCTGAGCCTGAGATCCCTAAAGGCCATAAACAAATTTAATCAGCTTCAATCAATAACGGTGAGAGCTTGACTTGATGACACAATTTGTTGCTGTTAGTATGGGGAACACAGATTGTCGAAAGATAAAATGCGTACTTACAAAGTAGGAAGCGATTTTCTTCTTCGGAAGTGTCGTTTCAAAGATTCTGATAATGTAAAATTGCTCATAACTCGCGAACTGTGAGCTATATTTTTTTTCTTTCTTTCCTTTCTTTTTTCTTTTGAGTAAAAACCGGAAATGGTCCTTGTAATGTGACGAAACAAATCTGTAATAAACTCAGTTTCTAGGAATCAACGTTAATGATTTAGATGTTAATTTTCTAAATTAAAGCTCCTCGCTACTCCCTCCCCCATCTTTTAACATTTTTCAAAATATTTCAAAATCTATTAACATTATCAAAATTTTAAGACGATACATTTCTAGTACTTACAAATTACTATGAAATACAATGGATAGCGATCTCGAGATCTTGTCAATTGATGAGTAATTCGTTGTCAAATATTATGACGTCATTATTTAATTAACAACGTATCACATGGACAAGATCTCGAGCTCGCTGTCCATTGTATTTCATAGTAATTTGTAGGTACTGGAGATGTATTTTCTTAAAATTTTGATAAAGCTATTAGATTTTGAACTATTTTGAAAAATGTTAAAAAGTAGGGGCGGGAGTAGCGAGGGCCCTTATTGTGTATCGCGCATTCACCGTGTTAAAATGGCGGATTCCGGGCGTCTGCCCATGTTATCAGAAGATTACCCTCGTGAATACTCATTAGGTTAACACATACCCCAAGAAGTGAATTTTCTAGATCAGAAATGTACATAGATCCCCCATCCCTTTTCACGGCAACTGGACTAACAATTAAATGATTTATATTGAGTCTTTCCAAAGTGCCAGTCGTAATCAGTGGGTAAATAGATAGAACCTTAGGTTGTCATTTGATGCTGTCTTGATTACTTTCCTCACATCTGACTCCGAAACTACACTTTTTTCTTTAACAAAGGTGGACGTAATCAATTTTCGTCTTTCTACCATAATGAAACTACTCCGAGAGCAATATACATAACCTCGATATATAATTCACAATATGCAGAATGTTGAGTTTTACACCTAACTTTTTATTTATTTATTTAACAATAATATCAACAAGGAGAAGGACTTTGAAAGGAAACAGCCATGACCTTAGTCATGGTATCATCTCAGCGTTTACCTGGCTTGACCAGGCGAACCAGGGAGATCCTCAGTCAGGATGATCGTCAGCGGGAATCGAACCCAGGTCCTCCTGATCACAAGGTGAGAACGCTGCTGACTGCCCTACCTTGTCGATGCTGACTGCTTTACCTTAGTATTGCTCGCCTGAGCCATGTATACCTGAAAGCCACGCATGGATTCAATTCAGTTCGTTAGTGTTATGAAAGGATTCACACTAAAGGCTAATGCCGTAACCTATAACGGATTCAGTTTCTACACATAAATTCGCTTGCTTTTACTCTGAATTGAATTTTATTTATGGAATTTAGGCATCTAAGGCTAAGGCCAGGTTAGGGGAGGAGAAAGGATTCGGGAAACAGTCGGTCAGGGTCTATGTTGAAGGTGTTATCATGGCATTTGCCTGGTGTGACTGAGAAAAAACTGGAAATACACCAGTCAGGATGACTTTCTTTTACTCTGAATTGACATTCCCTTTCCTTCGGCGCTTCATTGTAATAGTTCATAATGGTGCCTAAAGAGTGATTCTCCTTGTGACAGATAATTTCTAAACTTAGACAAAATAGTTCAGAATGAAGAAGGGTCCAACAAGAAAGCCAAATCCACTTTCCATCTTTCAGTAAAATTGTTCATTCCTTCAATTCTATTTAGAGTAGCTCCATATATATATATATATATATAGGTTCGAATTGAACTGAATTTAATTTATTTATGGCCTTTAGGCATCTAAGGCCAAGATCGTTAGTAGATAGTATCAACCAGGCATTTTTCTGATGTAGCTGAAGAAAAGCCCTGGAAAAAGCTGTCAGGATGGTCAGCTGCTGGTATCGAACCCAGTACCTCCTGAATGTGAAGCTAACGCTCTGCCAGCTGAGCCACAGCCGTTCAGTATATAAGTACCGAGCCGTCGTAGCTCAGTGGTAGATCGTTGGCGAAAATTCGGGAGGCCGTGGGTTCAATCCTAGCGGCTGACCTTCCTCACTAAAGTTTCTCCAGGGTTGTTCCTCAATCACACCAGGCGAATGCCGGGTTGGCACCTTCAGCTTAGGAACTGCTCGACGCCTTCCAACATTATTTTTCTCCACATGCCGGCCTGAGCCTTAAATGCCTAAAGACCATAAATAAAGTTCAAAAAATTCAGTAGGTAGGTTTGATTTTTTATTTGCCAATTGTAGTAGTGGAACTCTCCCGGACATGACATGTACATTGTTTGCAAGTCCATAGCCGTTAGAAACTAACCACACAGGACGAAAATCATCTGTAACAACTTATTATCAAAATAAAACACAATATCATACATGCTCCTTTAAGTAGTTGAGACAATCTGTCGCTCTTAAAAGCAGAATGGCTTATGTGCTAACTTTATCAAAATAACGTTTCTGACACAAGACGATAACTCTAGAACAGCCCTGTGCAGCGCAAAGTCCACGAGCTCAATGACGTCGGAAGTTCTAGCTCCGTCCGTAATTTAATTATCCCTTCTGAAACCTTAGCTAAAAATATAAGGGAGTTTGAAAATAAAGTTTGCAAAATCACTCTTAAATTGAAGCAAGAAAGAAGTCTTAGTAAACATAGAGGCGAGAAGATCCCGTTTTCGATATTAAAGTATTACCGTGAAGTTCTAATTGCCACTAAATTTCCATTTAAATTATGGCTAAATTAAGCCAACTTGCACCATAGAATCTATTCCATTCATATTATCGTGGATAATAATCGTAATAAAATTACAGAAAGAGTCCTGAAATTTATATTTTCAGGGAACCTCGACCCCTTCCCCCCCCAAAAAAAAAACTCGGGTAAACAGGTAAAAATTGCGGTAGGTATAGTGAGAACCGGCCTCCAGATTTTAGAGCAGTCATCTTGATCTTCAATTACCTGATCATTTTTTATCCAATGACGTCACGTAGCAGAACTAGGTACCAACTACCAACATTTCAAGCCTTCAACAACTGTACGGTATCCAGTCTTCCAGTGTTCGATTTATGATAAATTACGAAGGGGGGATACTAAAACTAGTGGTTGCTGGTAAGTTACAACATATTACCTGTTTGGGTTGAATACGAAGATTTTATCCCTGGTTGGGATTATATTTGGAATCAACAACTGGGGATGAAATTCCCACACACCAGGGAATATCCCCGGCATTCTCCATGGCAAATTGAACACTGTCTTCCTCTGTTCAGTTTATCACACTCGTATTTTCAACTTTTCTAACAGGATCTACATTCTACAATTTTAAATGTAAAGAAATGGTCGTAGCATTACTGGATACATCCATATAACTTGCAGTTTTGTATTATTAAGTTTCTGCAGTGCTCTAGGTAAATGAGTGGACTCGCTCGTCGCCTTGTAAGCAAGGAATCGTGGGTTCGATCTCCGTTCGGAATAAGTGGTTCAGAGTCCATCAAATAGCAAATACCGTCCTTCAGGACATCGATATAATATTCATCCGATGAAAGACAATGACAAAGTAGCTAGAATTTCAATTTTATTTATGACCTTTAGGCAACTTTGGCTCAGGCCGTATGGAATGGATGATAATGAAAGAATTGTTGGAATTAAAAAAGTGGGAGAAAACTGGAGAATCCGTGAAACCCCCATACGGTGTTTATCCAGCACAAAGTCCACATGGGATTGAGTTGAGAATCCCAAGCACCAGAGATGAGCGCTCTACCACTGAGCTACCGTGGCTCCATGACAAAGTAGCATCAGTGCACCGTACCCAAGGACCTTGGGGTCATAAATCGGACTCCGGAAAAACATGATCATCAACAATCATGAAGTTTCTACAATTAACCTGTTTTAACAAAATGATTTTTCTCACCTTGATTATGTTAGAACAGATTGTATTATTTTGGTCAGACATCTGCATCGCGTAACACGAAACTGTTCGTTTAACCCTCAGTCGGTAGTGTGAAGTTCCAGGACATAAATGGTAAGGTTAGATTGGATCCGACCCAGGTTAGGTTTCTCTCATTTATCAGACGAAAAAGATAAATTTGATTGTAAAAACGTACTTATTAAAAATTAAAACGTGTTAATTTCTCTCAATAATTTTACACCCATTCTGTCATAAGTTCGATTTTTCTATTTTATGGCAATGTCTTTTGGAATAATTTCATTTATTTTGAACATTTGAAAAGCAGCATCTCATCAGTCCATATTGTTAAACGATTTTATCCAATTCGAAGTTAATCTCATCATTGTCATCATCATCATTACCTCCTCTTCTGGACTCAGAATGTCCGCCTTTTCCAACTCAATAAAACCTTGATGGTAACAATGGAAAATTTCCACAGAATAGTCATTATTAGACGAAATCTCGTCCTCATTCTCTGAAACATTTTCATTTATATTGTCGTCACTTTCGACATCTGATGTTTGTAGTATGGTTGTTATTTTGTCAGAAGTAGAGACAAATTTATTGAAAGCCATAGAAAGCAACTGATAGAGACAATTGCAAACAACAACATGAAATAATAATAATAATAATAATAACGAGACGTTAATGGTAAAATTGGGCCGGATCCGACCTAGAATAGACTACATCAAGTACATAATTATGGACGCTGTACAGAAACAATTCTCTTTACCCAAGCGACGCGAACACTGACGACTTCTCCGTGAATGAGGGGAAGGTTACCTGGCACGATGCCCTTTCCAGGATTGGGGGATAGCGAAATATAAGCAAATAAATATTGAGGAGCCCAGAAGTCAAGGGATCCAAGTGCGAGGTAATCTTTTATATAGAAGGTATAACTCGAAATTTATGAGACACAAAATTGATATACTTTTTACTAAGGAACCTTGGACCTTAATGTGTCCATGTACAAAATATGACAGTTTTGTTTCGCATATATTTCGGGTTTCGATTACCTCGAACTTTTCTTATTCATTGATGTCATTTGGATCCCTTGACTTCAGGGCTCCTCATATGATCCCTCGATTCGGTTCCGACCCACACCTTACCATTCAAAGGTTAAATTATAGACTCATATCGAGTATGTTGACATAGCACTTTATTATTTCCATAATTAACAATAGTAATATAAAGGCTGGAGTAAAAATGTGACGTATCCCACCACCATTCCCCACTTGTGGAATTTCATTACTCTCTGGAGTTAACGTGATGTAAATTAATGATTGTGTCAGCCTATGATATAACGTTGCTTTTGTGTGGACTATAGTATATGTATGGCCAGAGTATTAAACTATGCACTTGAAGAACAGAAGTCGGGGGGATAGATGAGGATATATTTACTATTTATTGCTTGTCTTATTGGTTTGTTAATTAGAATTTCCCGCAGTACTAAATTTTGTGAAGGTATGTAGCTAGAAGTAGGGGTGTGAAAATGAATGCGTGCTTGATGCTGCATCCCCCACCAACAACGCTCTCCACTTTCTCCTGATACACCATTGAGAAAGAAAGAGAGAGTGAACAATCACGCTTGTTGGTCAGTCATTATCGGAAGGTTGTATGCATTTAGACCGCTTTCTCACGACACGACCTTCAGAGGAAATTTGTGCCACTATCAAATGGTGTTGTGAAATTAGCCAACAGGAAGTTTTTATTTCACTAGGGTACTTCCTACATTATTTTATTAGCCCGCTTGTTCGGTTTTTAATAAACGTAGTGAAATTTTGAGTAATGTAGGTGGAAACACTACCAGCGATTTGTGTCTTCTGTCTGAGGTCCGCCTTCGCAGTGTTCCGAGGAGCGTGGTGCGATCGGGATGCGTTGACGGAATGGTGTTATTCGGCCGGAAGGAGGGTGATAGACGGCGTCTTCTAAGCAGTATGGATCACATGGACAAGCAGACAGAAAATGGTGAGTTAAATGACAAGACTTCATAATCAATATTATGTCTTTCCATGTAACAAACTCTGTCTGAAAGAACGTAACGTACGTGATTCCTTGTAGTAAAAAGGGCCCCCATGTCTTCAAAATATTCCAGTTGCCTAGGGCGAAAAATGCCATCCTCCGGAGTGCGGGGTGGTCGGGGTTCTACCTGAGACCACTGGAAGTCTCCGTGCTCTTTTTTTTTTCTCCCTAAAAAGTTAACCTTGCTTCAGTTTGTTGAACCGTAATGTTTCTTCTTGTAGGGAGAGCACGTATCAT
Organism: Lepisma saccharinum; assembly: GCA_022664845.1. NCBI lineage: Eukaryota > Metazoa > Arthropoda > Insecta > Zygentoma > Lepismatidae > Lepisma > Lepisma saccharinum. Next base: position 13,740 of record JAGDQP010016965.1, read on the forward strand.
GCTTGGAAGAATCAAAGTGGTTGAAAAGGTCGGTGGCAGATTACGTGACCCTCGCTTATGTTAGCCGCATGATTAAGTCCGAAGTATCTGGCATAGAGATCGGGGATCGATCCTATCTACCGTTACAATGTACAGGTGCCGTGATTTATTTTGTCTTAGCAGAAGTTAAAAAAAAAAAAAAAACGGAAGAGCAATCATCACCGCGATAGAAGGCTTATTACTGTGAATCACGCATAGCTAATATCGATGTGCAAATATGTGTGTGAGAATTATTTAAAACATGTACCAACATTTTGTCGTTGGTTGTCATTGCATTTGGAATTACATAAACCTGGCCATTGATTCAATTGAACTGTTCAAATCTGATGTCTCACACAGAGATTTTCAATAGCATCTTTCAGAATAATTTGCGATCTTGGGGTGGCCGTAAGGTTAGCTAGCTCGCTTTTTTTTTGCATGTGGTCACGGGCTCAGTTTCCGCCGGGGTCTGTTAAACGAAGTGGTTCGGAGCCACTTTACCTAAAACTGTAGGTCCCGTCCTTAGAAGCTGACCAGCTCGTTTAGAACGTTAATAACGATTCAATCAGAAAAAATTGTATAAAAAATCATTATCATCCTCATTTATTTGTTTGTATTTTCGGTAGTTTTACATGTTTTTTATATTACTTCTTTCGTATCAGAGGATGGCCTTTTTCGTCAAGAATGACATTGGAGGAGGAAGATGAGAAAGAGAGAAGTGCTCACCATCCCAGCATTCATTCGCATGCGTGAATGACAATGCCGGGAGTCCAGAATTGACGGATGTGATAACTGATAACAACCAACTAATGCAATCTTTGCAGTATCCATTCGTAGATTAATTTTGCCGCGAGATCACACTGTCAAGCAACATGATGATAATAACATTAAAAAATATATAAGTATGTGCAGTGTTAATTTCAAGGTGGACAGATGCACGCCATAGTGCTATTACCGCCCATACAATTAATTTTATCTTACAGACGAGGAACTTCGATTTCTCGTGACCAGAGAGAGATACGTCTTGTAAAATAATCTAGTAGGCCTAGTTGGGAGATGCCCTTTTAAAGGAACCGCTCATAATTTACCGTATTTAAATATCTACTAGCATGTTGTTGCCATTCTCAGTTCAGGAACTGTGTTATAAGTATGTGAAGGTCTCTGAATGACCGAATAGTTACCTCGTTTGTTACCTGAGCGCGTATCCCGGGGTTCAAGTCCCGCATGGGAATCAGTTGAAGGGAGAACTTACTTCACCAAAAGCTGTAGGTTCCATTCATAGAATTAGATTTATTTTATGGCCTATAGGCATCTCAGTTTCAGGCCGGGATGAGGTGGGGGAAAGTATGTTGGAAGTTAGTCGGCCAGGGACAGGTTACTTGGTACCATCCCTGCATTTGCCTGATTGAGGATAAACCCTGGAAAGTCCACGGGCTCCTTTAGGACGTTAATAACATAAAAAAATATATAAGTATATGCGGTGTTAATTTCAAGGCGGTGGTGTTGCCTCACCCCCTAGCAATTCGATTCCCACTGAAAGTTCTTAAATTGTAGTAATTATGTAGTTTTTGTCGGCGGAACCCATTGTCAGTAGTATTTATACTACTCTCCGTTTTGTTTTGTAAATACACTCTCAGAGGGTCTTTTTTTTTTCTCTCAGTAGCTGGCACTACGCAAATTCAATAAGCCCTTTCGTATGAAGATCCATTATTCTGTGTAACTTTCATTTACGGACCAAACAGGAAACTATGGCAGGGATGACGGTCCTTGGTTCACTCTTTCGGGCCAGGAAAGGGGAAGGTAGAATGAGTGCTATACCAGTGGTGAAGCTGAGCGAAACACTGGAAAACCTCAAGTCAGTATGGTTTGCAGCAGTATTCGAACCAATATGCCTTTCCAATGCATATCTGAAGCCCACGACTGTAACCACTACACCATGAAGGTTTGTAGTAACTTCCAATTTGATTTGAAGACAGGATACACCTATTTTACGTTGTCCCGTCATTATGGTTGTACTCGAGGTGAACCTTTGATGAAGTATGCGCTGCGTGGGCAGTGTTTCTTTTAGAAGATTTTATTCGGGAGGCTCGTGGGGGCACAGGAAAATGAGTAAATAATGTATACTGACTCCAATGTATTAAAATATAAAATAATATTAATTTTACTTATCAATATGTCGTACTTCTTTAGTTAACCTCAAAATAACATGAACAATATTTATAGAAGTGCCATTATATATATGTATTTCAGTATACGTATGAGTAATACAAGTCTTGAGACACGTTATTTCGGTGGAGCGGTTGAAAATCTCCGGGGAGAAATGGGCAAAGCCCTTCCGAAAGCATGCCTGAATGAAACAGTGTGTGTGGGTTGAAAGTGATAGAAAGAACCTTGTAGGTGAATGGGGTTTATAGGCGCCTATGGCTTAGACCGGAATAAGGTAGAGGAAAGGATGCGAGAAGCAGTCAGCCAGGACCTAACTTGACGGTACCATCACGGCATTTGTTTGGTGTTATTGAGGAAAAACCTGTCCGGATGGTCGGCAGTATTAGATATGCCCCAAGCAAAAGGGCATCCCATTATATTGAAAGTTGGTAAACAGACAGATATGATGCGATAACTGAAAGCACTGTGGTACCATTCAAATATTACATCATCATCCATTTACTGGGCACCTATGTTTAGGTCATATTTTTAAATTTCCTAACAGAAGAGGGGAAGGGGATGAACTTACTCGTACAAGTTACGGTAACATGGCTTATTCTCCCTTAAAACGAAATTCCACCTTCACTTCGGATTCCTCCCCGAAAATAAACACTTATTTGTAAAATAATAATAAAACTAGCGTTAAACTTGAGATATGCCATACCGAGCCGTCGTAGCTCAGTGGTAGAGCGTTGGCGTAGCATTCGGGAGGTCGTGGGTTCGATCTCAGCGGCCGACCATTCTGACTTAGGTTTTTCCAGGGTTTTCCCCTCAGCGCACTAGCGATTTGACCATTTTATCCCTACAAGAAAGAACGAATGTGGCTAAAATAATAAAACTTGTTGTATAAAGTTTCGTTGTAAAACCGAAAGACCTAGGGTTTTCCAGGGCATTTCCCCAGTCATAGCAAGCAAATGCCGAGATGGAACCTACAAAACTAGGCTCTGGTCGACTATTTTCCAATACCCTATCCCGGCCTAAGCCTAAGGTACTTAAAGGTCAAAATTTCAAACAGAAAATAACAGCACATATGGAAAATGCACGATGACTTGGATGTAAAAAAATAAAGTGGTATCAAAGGTTGTGTATTTTTGGTTTAGGATAGGGTGAAGAGGCGAATAATTTCCATGGAAATTTACCAGTTGTTGGTATAAAGAATAGTGGCAATGAATTTGGCGATATGAAAGGTGCAACAAACGCTTGTATAAAACTTTTCATGTCGTACAAAGATCGACAGTATTTTGCATAATCATTTTTCTTCAAATGACCTTCCAGATATTTATTTAACTTCGTGATATTTTTATATCTTTGGATATATTTTTCGGTGTGTCCAACACATATTAACCATCCGTTTAAAAGCTAAATACGAACGGTGTAAAACTAAAACCCAAAAGTAGACTGCCCGTAGGCTATTAACGGAGGAAAGGCAATTTATAGTGTGCTAACAATTCTCTTCCAACATTTGAAGGAACTATTTCATTAACCATTTCATTGGTAGTAATAGTAAACACATCTCTTGAGGTTCATTTTGATCGATCACGTAAGCAATTAAGAATGAAAATTAATTTCGAGAAAATACGATTTAATTATCTCTTTTCAACATGTAGGGCGCCTAATGCATGTTTGCTGATGTTCTCTAACTAAAGAAAGCCTGGAGTGTTCTATTGCGAACTGTACGCTTAAAGAACAGTATATTCGTAGTTGTAGTCTCTCATTTAGCGACTTTTCTACGAAATGTATGATTTTGTGTTAAAATATTTGTATTTTATAGTAGGAGGTATCCAAATATGAGAATGCGAAAGAAAATTGTAATATCTTTCATAAAGAGTTCAATCTGTTCACACCCACACTCAATGAAACAAAACAAAAATGTACTAGTTTTATCAACTCAATAGTTCATTCTGCATCTTTGACAAGCTGCTTGCATATTACCTGAAATGTAACCCACTTCCTATCACCTGTGAAGTTTGAAGCTCTCACTACACTTCTGCGTGTCCTCTAAAACAGAGTCCATAAACTCTGTACAATTTTGTAAAAAGTGCTTTACCTAAATTACGTTTGATAGCAAATCAAGGCACGACGTACGCTTGGAACTTAGGTATTCTATCAACTATATCCGCTGAAACACTCTTGATCGTCCAGTTCAGAGCGTATCGGCTACAGTCTGTCTGTCGAAAGCATTTCGATTGTTTATTGCAGGAAGAGTCATTTCTATATTGATGTCAGTACTTCCTATCCGCTTTATCACATATATATTTATGTTGAGTCTTCATGCCACATAACGGACTGATTTTCTTTTCCTGAATGGTTGTTATAATTCGCATTAATATAAATGTACTACTGGTAATTAACCATTTTTATAATAAAACTGTGACAACAATAGGTTTATGCGGATTCCAAATGCATCAAACAATGACATATGGTTGTAGCGCACATGTTCCGGAGGTCGTTCGCTCGCAATGACAGAGGCTATGGGGTTCAGCATTGGAAGTAGGGCGCAGGTTCGATCCCTATTCACATAAACGAACTGATGAGCTTCTAAGGACGGAGCCTGCAGCTTTTGATAAAGTGGGCTCCGAACCACTCCGTTCAATGGACTCTGGTGAGAATTGAACCCGTGACCACGCACGAGCTTCGTATGCTTTTGCTCTGTTCCACATCAGTCAAATGCTGGGGAAGTAGTTTGAATACATGCTTTCCGCCTCTCTTGTACATCGTCCAAGTAGAAACCTCTGACTTACAGACGAACTCAAGCCACCCATATCCCCGAATAAATGTAATAACAATTAATTAATTAAATAAAATTGTCCAGAACTTTGTGGACATAAATGTTTCAAGTTATTGATCTTTCGCTAATTTCGTCCTCTTCATAATCGTATTGCAAAGTTTTATATTTTTATGACTAGTGATATGGTGGTAAGTATTAGCTGCAGAAGAAAGTAATTCCTTTAGTCTGAACATCTAATCCTTCGTACAAGCCTTGTTCCATATGAAGTTGACTTCTGCAAGATAAAATTAGATATAAGCGGCAGAATTTTAGTTCGTCGTGGCCTCTCTCGCGTACGAGAACTGAGAATTCAATTGAATCTCAACAGAAGGGAGCTCTGTGAAATGAACTTAGAACGGCAGAAGTAATACTGTTCATCACCACAAAAACCTTCAGAAAAGGGACAGAGGGAAATAGACGAGACGGCGATAAATGGAGAGGAGATTGCTACGAAACCGCTGCAGTGGATGGTTCTAAGAGAATGGGAGATAAAGAATTGCTCTTCATCATTCACTGAAGATTGCTTCTTCTTCTGTACTTATTTTGAGGAAATTAAACTTTTTCTTCGTCAAATGAGTATCAGAGAATTCCAATAAGAACTGGGAATAAAATAGAGCGGAATTGATCCAATGATTTAAGGACTGGTTTCCCAACTATCCGTGTTCGATCCTCTTTTTATTTTAGGAAGAATCAAATATCTCACGCAAAAAAAAAAAAAAAAAAAAAAAAGAAAGAAAGAAAGAAAGAAAGAAAGAAAGAAAGAAAGAAAGAAATAGGTCAATACCGTTTCAAACTTACATTTGACATGTTAGAAAAGATTTCGCGTAACGTACTTTGGGACAATCTTGGCAGAAGTGATGTATTCCGTTTACATCGACCCAATATCTACACTCTCGTATTAGAATTTGCACACAATGTGAGCACATAGATCATTTGAGTGGTAGGATCACCTATAGAGACTTCTCTTTTGTCGTAGGGTTTGATAGAACGCAAAATATATAGATTATACATTTTTTTCTTTGTTCCGTTTTTATATTCACAAATACGAAAAGGATAAGAGCAGTAGCAGTTCGACAAAAAGTTTTGGTAGAGGAAAGTAACCAAATTTCGCCCACACGGGTTTCCCAGTGACTGTGAGTTTGAAATTATTGCAGTCGATCGTCACGTCCGAATTAACGCGCGGGGAGTTTTGAAGGGTGTGGTGTGTACGTATCGTGTGTACCTTGCAATCGTTTGTAGTTTTTCTCCTGGGAGTTTTGCAGTGGAGTCCACGTTGCGTAAGAGCTTCAGCAAACTGTAAGTTTTATAGTGGTGATAATTGAGCTATAATATACACATGCTTACCGGGAAAAGCTTTGCCCTGGTAGAGGGAGAATCACATTTTACGGTATTAAGGTAGTCCTAATTTTACCCACATTATTGGTCCAAATTTTCAATCCCTAAATTTAAAACTATGCATTGTAGAACATGAAGAACGTGAATTAGTTTAGAGGGGCAGAGAAAAAATTGTAGTTCAGTGGAAACCAGCGGCGGCTTTCTTATCTAAGTTTGTTCGGTTGTGCAAACTACCCTCTAATATTTCTATTCTTGAAGTGTGTTGCAAACCACCTTGCTTCTTATTCTTGTCATTCTTTAACTCACTGAGCGCTCACATAACAGAGAGAGAGAGAGAGAGAGAGAGAGAGAGAGAGAGAGAAAGAAAGAAAGAACGAGAACGAGCGTCCGCAGTTCTGGCTGGTCACAAGCATCAGCTCGTTTGCTTTCTGTTTCCTTTAGGTTGACAACCGAGAACAATGAGGTGTAAAGTGAGCTTTAAGGCTTCTCAGCGGGTGGAGGAGTACAAGAGGGTAGGGAAGATCGTTGCCTCCATAAGGCTCTATATGTAGCAAATTGTGGGCAACCGAAGTGGACTAGCATACACACACAGTTTCCCGCGTCTAAAATTCCCGCATCTTTGTCAATGTGGATAGTGTTTCCAATTCCCACTTCAGAAATAATTCCTCGCGACTATTTTTCTTCTCTCGAGATCAATTGATTCAATGGTAAGACAGTGTTTTTTATATTTAAATTAAGTAGTCCTTTAAGTTGGAAAGTCTATGATAAAATATCTGTTATCAATAGTACTTTTAAAATCATTTCTCTGGAATAGTGCCCCGAAATAAGAATAATAATTCTTGATTTTTCCGCCTTCTTTTATTCTGAAGCATGACCTAACTTTGAATCATCCCGCCGGCTATTCTGGGTAAAGCTTATCCAAATTCTCGCAGCCCAATCCAGTGCATGTTCAAGTAGTTCGTAACTCTGATTAAGTAAAAGAAACTCACTTAGGAACGTATGACAACTCTACGATATATATTTTTCAATTTTACACTTTTCCAAAACCAGGAAAAGAAATCATGCCTCTTTGATGGAAAGTTAATCAAAACATGCAATAGCGCTCACCGAGCAACCGTAGCTCAGTTCAAAGAGTCTTAACTTCGTTTTCGGGAGATCATTGGTCAGACCCAGCACCTGACCGACTGAGGTTTTCCAGGGGTTTTCTGTCACACCAGGCAAATGCCGAGATCGTATCTTAAACCTAGGATCAGGGCGATTACTTCCCGTATCCTGCCCCCTACCCTAGACAGCCCTGAGCCATAGATGCCTAAAGGTCGTAAATGGATTCAACTCAATAGCATCACGCGTGGACCACAGGACTCTACGAAGAATAAGGACAGGTTTCACGGGAAACTTTACTTTAATGCTTCTGCAGCATCTTAAGGCAGTAGTTCTTCCCAAGGAGAAAGGAACGGGTTAGGTATTGATTATGTTTTTAACTCAATGGGTATCATAGCATTAGCCATCATGACTGATGAATACCTCGAAATGGCAGACCCCTTAGTTTGATCCCACTTTCAGTCACGGCTTTAAAATAATTTGGGGACGAACATAATATCAGCGATGTACTGCTCTTACATATGAACCTTCTCATCTGGCAAAAATTGTGAACAATTACCATTGCTATTATAATTACTTCTGATATGATTATAAGAATTAGCATAGTATATTTGGCTCCTCCTCGACAGAAAATATTGCTCAATAGATTAAATATGCTACCGGTATTAAACTTCTGCTTCCACTCATAACTTTTTCGATAATTTTAAGAATTTTTCTCCAGTATTCTCAAAGTTCATATCTTTTTTTAACTTACATTTATGGATCAGACAGACAGTTTGACAGCTCTGGCCTAAGTATGACACATGTCTGGGGAATTATATCCCTCAGCGAGCGCTCTTTCTGGAAGAGGGAAGAAGGTAGCGGCCAGGACCATTGTCTAGATGCTATGCCGATATTCGCCTAGTGAAGCTTAAACAAACCATGGAAAACATCAATCAGTAACTTAGCAGTACTTCTTGAACCTGTCTGTCTCCCCAATGCTGATCCAGAATCCGTGAACGTAACCACAGAACTATGGAAGTTGGAAATGTTTTATTTCTTGCTATTCTACAAAGTAGATTAATATTCAATCCGTTATTTGACTTAATAATTTCCATCAACGAAGCCCTATCCAAGCTCAGCGAGATCAACGAAATTCTTTGTTAGTTTCATAATATTACAAATTACAATACTTTTGTGTTGACTAGAGCGTGTTGTTATTGTTTATTATTATTATTATAACCACCACCACCAATAATAATAATAATAATAATAATAATGCAAAAGATGCTGTAATATTTTGTGCACCACCTGAAGTTCAGACCACGAGCCGCCACTGGTGGAAACCACGCAATATATTTTCTAACAGTACGAAGGAAATTTCAAAAGAGACCAATAAGCAACTTCGCAGAAGCAAAATTAGAGGACTTTATTCATCAAGCAGCGACAACAAAGGAGATGACTATTGTAGTTATACATCAACAATTACCGAATATTTCACTTATTACGATACAGTGTGTTCTATTACTGAAGGACTGTACTTCCCAGAAAGCAAGGATGAAAAGTGGGTTGCACGTAAATAATGTAGATAATGTCACATTTGGCTTCATAAAAAACTGTGTTGGCTAAATAAGCAAAAGATACACTTTCCCCTGTGACATTTGGCTGCAATAACTAGATAGAGGTTTAAAGATAAAATCTATATTTTCTCCAGATACTTTTTGAATTATTATAGTCTCTAGGCGTCTAAGGCCGGGGTAGGGGAAGAGAAAGGATTCGGGAAAGTATTGGCCAGAGCCTATGTTGAAGGTACCATCCCGTCATTTGCCTTGTGTAACTGTGGGTCCCTGGAAAAAACTCAAGGATGGTCGACCGCTGGGATCGAACCCACGACCTCCCGAATGCTATGCCAACGCTCTACCACTGAGCTACGGTGGCTCAGTTACAGATATCGTGTTTTAAAGTGAATCAGTCAAAGTTTTCCTATTTACAAAACGCTAATTGGGATTCTTCGGGTTAATATGCAATGCACGTGCAGAGTAAAAGTAACCTGTGAAAAACAGATTGTGGTGGAAAGTGTCAAAAGTCTGACAATGTAAGATGGCTGAAGGAAATGCATTGAAAAAAGTAGGAAACTTGTCCGCTGTGTCAGAGCGAATGTTCGTTGGGTTTATAAACAGTTGTCTTCAGCTCACTCGATCAGAAAAAGTAACTGCGGTTGGAAGTCAGTGTTCAAAACAAGCGTCCATGCACAGGAATTTCCAATACATTTGAAATCAGGCAGAAATCGCCATAAAACAAATAAAGGACTGAACTAACCGATTTTAGGAACAAATACTGCGGAGGAAACTTTACCTATTAAACATTTGGAGCAGAGTTGTTCAGAAGAGAGAGTGATAAACTACAGTACATAAAGTATCCGTTCCACAGTAACTAAGCTCCATCATTAATGACTGAAATATATCGAAATACCCAAAAATCACAGACAATAAAGAACAATTCACCATCGTGCGGCAAAACTGAGTCGAATTCTCTCTGTATATACAAAAAGACTATCTCTATAAATAGTAGAGAAGACCTGGACTAAATGAGATACAAGCCAATATTTGACCTACATATGTACTATTTTATCCTCTATAACATATCCAAAATAAAACGGATCTTTCAGGTCGCCATGTTGAAAATATGGCAGCATATTGAATTTTTCGTTGGTTTGTTCTACATTCTATAAATTATTGTATTTGTTATGAAAAGTTGTAATTTCACTGTTTAGTAAAGTATGTGAAAATTATTTGTAAGTATAATTTCATATTTTCATGCAATTGAAACAGCGGATGCACAAGAAATGGCGTTGTATATGTGACCCGTTTCAGCTCTGCAATTAATATTGACGATGTGCCCAACTGATCTGGTTGTGCTTCATTCAGATCACTTGCTGAGAAATTGGTTTAAAGTAATTGATTATATCTGTACCTGATAGCTAGAACTGCGTATGTCCAATTTTGGCCAAAACGTGATCAAAGTAATTTTGTATGGTATTCGGAAAGTCTCCTGTACTGGTAGCTCGATTCTTGTTGTAAACATGTTAATAATGTAAATAAGTAAGTCCATTATGTAGTTTGTCCATTTAGTTTTTATGTGAAACGTAAGTTCTCTTTCTCTCAAACAACGACTTGCGACTTACGCGCTTCTAGCTCAACATATATTTTGTTGGGTCACTTCAAAGTTTGTTGGAACACTTTATAATTGTCCAGATTAACGAGGTGTACATAAAATAGATAATAATATTCACTTGAAAACCATCACCAATATTGTTCACTTACAACGGTTACTACTTTATCAGGACGTGCGTTCCCACGAACCAGGTTACGTAACACGGCGCGATGGATCGTTCTGTGGAACAACGTTACGCTATCCAACTTTGCGTTAAACTTGGGAAGTCCGCCACCGAAACGTTTCCATGAATTCAGCAGGCCTTTGGGAGTGATTGCTTGTCCAAATCACAAGTTCGCCGATGGCACAAGTCGTTCAAGGATGGCCGAAAAGATATCGCCGACGAACCCCGCAGTGGACGTCCATCAACCTCCCGAATCGACGGATATGTGACGCGTGTGCGTGATCGTTTGAATTCTGACCGACGGTTGAGCCTTTAGTTGATAGCAGATACTCTAAACATGAAGAAAACAACCGTTTATCGCATTGTAACCGAAAATTTAAACATGAAAAAGGTGTGCGCCAAACTGGTCCCAAAAGTGTTGACCGACGAACAAAAGGCGCCAAGTCACAGCGCCTTCATTGTCAACGATTTCCTGGCCAGTACTCACACCCCATTGCTTCCCCAACCTCCCTACAGTCCTGAGGGCTCTCGGAGAGTTTGTTTCCTCGCTTAAAAGGAGGCCTGAAAGGGAAACTTTGGAACACGATTGAAAATATCAAGACCCATATTACATCGGCTCTAAAGGAACCGGAGAAGGCCTGGAAATACCGCAGGAGGGTGCTATTTCGAAGATTTTTGACTAATTGCACGAATATGTTCAATAAATTATATTTTATGAATTTGGTCGCATTACTTATGGAACGCACCTTGTACTTATAAAACCACCCCAGTTCGTGCCGTAGGTCGAGAATATGTGGAACGTTACCTCCACATCCCCCATGTGCTGTTTACGGCGCATGCTCATGCTTTACCTTTTTTAATAACAAATACAATAATTTGTAAAATTAGCAAATAACAAAAGAATTCAGTATGGCGTCACTTTTTTCAAGCCTGAAACTTCCGTGGGGTTTTGTGGGGCTTCGAATGTTTCAAAGGATGAAACTGGGCAGTGGCCATGTGGCCCAAATTCCAACTTGCGTCTAATTTTGCTCGGTTTTGTAAAATCATTGCTTGTTCTAGAGGAGGAAAAGAATCTCTAATGTGAGTGCGGAGTAAAGGGTAAAATTAAGCCTTTCCATCCTCTTGTCAAGCTGTAAGGTTTCCTTTGCATATTTATTTTCTAGAAAAATTACGTAAGTACTTGGTGGGTATTTTATATCAACCCAAGAATTATTTCTTCATAAGTATTTTGAAAATTATGATCCCAATTTTCTCGGAGTATAATGAAACTTTTTATTGAAATATTATTGACTAGTGTAAAACTGAATTTTCTTTACTACGCGCAGTAACAATAACGTGGGAGACGGGATCACGTACGTGAACTTTATCTGTTTATTTTATTTCACTTTTTTCTCGTTAGAACAACTTGTACGTGACATTGTAAAGGTATGTGAGAGTCGTATACAATAGAATTGTATGTTTCGAGACACAATAAGTAGTTTCATAATGTGATAACGAACTTACATGCAGGTGCTCCTCTAAGGAGGCGGTTCTGGAGTGCTCCTCTAAGGAGGCGGTTCTGAAGCTAAATCGTTGGCACTAATATCACCAGAACGGAAAGAATCTAATAGCAAACTATATGTGTATGAATTTAAGCAATCGACAGCCTAAATTGTACATACTTTGTTTCCACCAACCCCCTTTTTAAAAGTTTACCACCAGTTTTTGTCATCCCCCATCTGTGTATGAAATGTGAATGGTGTGTGCAATTTGTATTAATCTAGTAGCTGCAAATTCAGTCGTTTCCTACGTTGTAATATTGACTATTTGATTTGTTCCATTGAAATGTAGTGGCAAAGAGTAGTAAGTAGAAAACCCTATGCGCCTAAAGTGTTGAAAACCATTATTTATTAAATATTTGATTAAATGTTTCATTAATTTCGTGTACAGGTATTGAAGCTAGTATGATGGTCTACGGCAGACTATTTTTTTTTTCCGTCTGATAGATTATCGTACAACTAGACACTTACTGTATACAGTGAAAGTAAGTGGGTATACATGGGACAAAATTAGTTTTGGTCCTTTCAGGTCATGTATGAATAAGAAACCATGGAAGAAAGGATTGACCACATTTTTGGAATCCTTGAAAACAAAAGTGAAGTTACAGGGCCATAATTGATTATCTTGTTACTATTCTTTGTCTCTCTGTTCATGTCGTACTAACACGTGAATGTAATATGGCAGGGACTATCGTCATTTGCACAACTTTCTCAATGCAGTATCATACAAGAATATCAAAACTAACCTCAGAATCAGTTTTACGATAAAATTTCAGCCCGGGTTGGTATATTATATACCCTTCTTCGAAATTAAAAATTTGGGTAAGATGGATGATTTAAAAATGATCATGATGGTCGTACGTCTCACAAGTAGCGCACCCTACACAATCAATTGTTTGTTGCACTGTTCCAAAGAGAAAAGTGTTTCCATATTTTTGGATGGATTCACATTTTATTGTCTCTCACAGGAATAAAACTATGGCAAACCTGACAGCACCAACGTATTTATGGTAAAATTCCAACCAAGATCGATACATTACACATTTCTTTCGCACTTGAAAAATAAATCGAGCGAGATTTGAGATGGCAGCCATGAGGAAGATACCTTCAACCCAGTACCCATTATTGTTTATTTGTTTCCCTTTTCTATAACTTTCAAAATTAAACAAGTGAGGCGGAACCCAGTCGAGGGATTGTACACATAAGCTATGGCCAGGCTTGAGCAGCAAGCATCCTGTTTATATGATCAATGTTGCGTTCGAAAAATTGCTGTGAGACCTTTACAATGACAGCTCAATCACCTTCCTGGCCCTAGTAGTTTCAAAGTTGAAATTCACCCCACCCCCAAAAAACTCGGGAACTGACCGTGTAATCTGATTGAATGATACGGGTTGAACTCGTGTTTTGGAGAAACCTTTTCTAACGAAACGTCAACGACTTTTCTACCCTCAATAGTTCCTAAGTTGAACTCCCTCCAAAACCCTGCAATCTGGATAAATGATACGAGTTTGAACTCGTCTTTCCGAGACTTTTCCATTGACACCTCAATCAACTTCCTACCTCTAGTAGTTACAAAGATATAAATTTCTCCCTATCTCTTGAACCACCCCTTGTAATGTGTATCATCTATACAGGTTTGAGCTAGTCTTTTTTTAGACCTTTCCAACGACACCTCAACCACCTTCCAGGCCCTAGTAGATATTGCCTCCCTATATCTGGCACCCCCTAAAATGTGGATATGGGTTTGAAATAGTGTCGCCGAGACCTTTCCAGCGATACTCCACAACAGCCCTAGTAGTTCGAGTAGTTGAAACTTGTCGACAGACAGACAGATAGACCGAGCAGGTGCATAAGACTTCATAGCACCTGCTGCTGAAGCCTAAAATATATTCCCAGATATTTGTTTCACCCTGTATATATCTAGGTATGTACAGTCACTTACAAAACTAAATGGAGGCTAGATATATATAAGAAATAGAAGCGATTTCCTCCATGAAAATTGTTTCACTGTACACCTAATAGTTAGACAACGAAAATGACAGTACAAATGCGCCAAAACATCACATACCAGGATATTCCTCCATTTGGAGCAAGAAATAATTAGGTGAGCATTACTTAGAGAACCACGAATGCCACTCACGTTAAGTTCTAAGAGAGAGGAATTAATGCAAAGAGAAGGAAAATAATAATATTGACATCACTCAGCAATCGTCACTGACTATGCATTGTTCACACACACACACACACAGAGAATGCATGAAAAAACACGGGAAAGAGCAAAAAAAAAAAAAACGAGTAATAAAGGAAAGAGGGAAAGAAAAATGGCGCAAGACATGGAAATAAATGGAATTTGAACACTTATGAATACATAGGTGACAGTCTACATCTCTCTCTCTCCCTGTCCCCTTCTCTCTCGGTCTTGTGTTTTTCTCTCTTTATGGGATAAATCTTTTCAGTAGCAATCGCGAACATCACATCAATCACTTCCTTCAAGAAAATTATTTCAAATTCAGGTAGCGAATCGAACCCACGACCTTAAAAATGAGAGTCTGATAACTTAGCTACACAGACCTTAACAAATGTGTTGTTAAATCATTAAACTCGCGACTGTCAGCGAGCTACACCGTATACCCACGAGCGTATCACCGCCGGAACTTTGAACGGAAGCTGCATCAAGAACTATGACGTATATAAGAACAAAGAGTATAAAGATACATTGCCACACCTAACCTCCACGTTCGTATGGTCACTAATTTAAGATAATCTACGAAAAATGCAAGAAAACAATTATTAATAATAGATATAAACATATGAAAATATATTTTGAAAGAGAAAAGTGTTACCCCTGCCGGGACTCAAAGTCGGGCTCTTTCTTTCAAGAACCCGACGCCTTAACCATCAGGCCACCGAGGCGACCTAACAAAACTTGTTTCTGTAGTTGTATTTACAGTTCACGTGTTACGTAACAAGACGCCAGTAACGTGTTGTTGACTCAACTTCCGTTTAAAATTCCGACAGCGATACACTCTACTATGCCCTCTGATTAATCTTACACATTAGCGTATACCTTCTGCTAAGATGCGTATACCATTTACCTCCGTTTCTTTTATTTATTTAATTAATTTACCTGTTCCGGTGAGATTACTACAGTCAAATACCGTACGGTTGGTTCAGAGATTGCCTTGAACGTTTGTATTCGTTACTGTCACTTGTATCCCTTGGCTTCAGAGTCGACCATTCGATATGAAGAATTGTAACTGACTTTGAACTAATATAGATGCTTTGTAGTTGTGCAAGAGACGCAACAATCTTGTTTCTCATTCCTCCAATGCAACAAATTATGCATATAATTGCGTTGTTATTGTCTCACTAGAATATAACTAAAATATTTTGCGTTCTGTCTTGTTATTGTAGAAAGTAACTTATTCCTTCCCGATATATAATGGAAACATGATCTGTGTTGAAATATTCATAAACTTAGCGTATACCCAGTGAAAATTCTGGTACTACAGCACTGCACGCGCGAATGAAATTTCGTAGCATTGTTACGTAACACATGGGTAGTGTAAATACAACTTCGGAATCTCCATTTGCAAGCTCCGACTGTAGGTAATTGGTTAAGGCGTCGGCTTATTGAGTGAAAGGACCCGGGTTCAAATCTTGACGGATGGCAGTATTTTTTTTTTTTAATATATCTCAGTTTCTTCATACATTTTATTAATAATTGCTGTCTTGCATTTTCCGTAGATTATCCTAGATAAGTGACAGTGGGTTAGGGTAAGTTAGATAAGGTCAGGTTCGGTTATGTATCGTAAATTTACACTTTCGTTTCTTTCAAAATAGATTTGTATCTATTTGTGCCAACCTGACCTTACCTAACCCCCGCTAACCCATGGTCACTAAAATGCAAGAAGACAATTATTAATAATAAATGTGAACACATCGTGACACGTTTTGATAAAATAGATACTGGAGTTGGAAGGGATTCACAAAAGCTGTGGTAAGTGAAAAATTTAACGCAAATTCTACGACTCTCCTAAGTTTGTCAAGTATACTCGAATTCACGGAAGTCAGATACGCCAAACGTACGGAAACCCATTACGCGAATTAACAGGGGATGAGGAGGAAATTCCCCGTGGAAGTCTGCATGTGGGAACAAGTATAATGCATAATATTCATTTGTCATAACATATCATCCCCCCTGTAAAAATACATTAATTCGCACACTGTGGCAAACTTAAAGTGGTTTTCTAAGTGATGCTCACCTGCTAATTATTTTTGCCCCAAATGGAGGAATATCCTGGCATGTCATGTTTTGGTGCATATTTGTACTGTCATGTTGGTTATCTAACTATTAGACGTACAGTGAAACCATTCTCATGGAGGAAATCGCTTCTATTTCTTATATATCGAACCTCCATCTACTTTTTGTAAGTGGCTGTACCATTGAAACCTTGAATTTTCACGGCCTAAGTAACTATATGACAGAACAGAAGAATGAGATTAGAATTGAAAATGCAATTCTTTAGTTGGATCTAAGGTACAAAACATTTTTCTCGTGGTTCATCAACATCACCTTTGAAATAGAACTATTTTCTATTAAATCGGATGAAATTTGGAGTCCATAGCGAAAAAAGACAAGTAAAAAAGTTTTCGGTTGTGAGTAATACATCAAAGGCTACTGTGAAAAGATATGGAGAAACCTAGGACTATTATAAGTGTATCTGCGTTAGCAGGTTTTCATAATTTTGTGTGAAGAGTGCTGATTATCAAATCAAGCAATGGCCACTTTGTATTTTTCTAATTGTGGCGGCAAGGCTACAGATTTGGTTCTCAGAACGAGATTAATTTTTAATGTTTAAATACGACTGTTAATAAAGAAACCTAGTTTGTATATTATTGAATATTCTGCTCAATTGCTTTAATTATCTTTTGATTTCTAAACTCATTAACAGAAAGAAAGAAAAACAAAGTATTACTAATTCCACGTGAATCAAATAATTTATCCTTTCAACAATTCAAGATCAATCAGTCTTCTGATCTGTGCATTACTGTCATATCTTATTTGCTTGAACGTATCACAAGAACCTGATCAATCTTGAATTGTTACAAGGAATTAATTATTTTATTTCAGGGCATTAATCGTGCTTCTATACTGAACTAACGTCTTGAACAGGTTTTCATTCATACCCAGAGTAGTGTTGCTTGGTTTAGTGCAAAATAATTTCTCCTTTTGCTTAGTGATGAAACCGTATTCATTAGTATTATCAGTATTGTACGTCGCGAAATGCAATCACATGAAACCAATTGGTGTCCTTCCACAGATGTCCATTTTGGCCTGATCTCCCTCGACCTCCACTCAGGTTCTGATCTGTCCGACGACCTTCAGTCGGGCTCACTCTCCAGCATGGTTCGACCTCACGCTCCAGCACGGAGTTCGTCAGTGCCCTCCACTCAATACCGGCACAGGGAGTACGCTACACCCCCCAACACCCTCCCTAGACTTCGACAACACCCCCCTAAGGAAAATCTCTGGACACCCCCCCCTAAGGGGGGTGTTCTTTCGCGACATTTAACAGTGAAAAATTCCTAGAATTTCGATTTACAAATACGGCAGTTATGGTAATACATAATCAAATCTTGGTAGCAGTATTGCATTTTCTCCGAAGAAATATCTTCTTTTGGGCTACATTCATTTCTTGTCGCCTCACAAAAATCCATCAGCAGCAAAATAAATGAGGCAGAAAACAATAAACATCTCCGTATGAAAACACCTGTTTTGTGACTGCTCCCTGCGGTGCGGAGATGATAGACTCACTTCAGATGCACATTAACATTCACTCATTATCTATTCAGTTGTTTTGTGTACACAGTGGAAAAGGCGAAACGCCTCACAATGAAGAGCAGGATTATTGAAACAATGGAACTAAGTTTAGGAGCTCGTACATATGCACTTATTTTTCTAATTTAAGTGAATCTTTGTTTCATAACTAAATAAATGGAAAGAAAAGTAACAATGTTTACAAACTTGATGCGCCGACCTTTCCAATACCTAACGCTGTGTTCTTCAGGGTTTTATTTCATCATACTCTCACTCCCTCAAGAGAAAACAGGTCGAATTCATCCATGTCAACGGTAACGAACATTTTGTGAAACGAAAGCGATATTAAATGAAACCCTGAGTGGCCGTAGCTCAATGCTTTGGTATTGGATTCGTTTTCCGGAGGTCCAGGGTTCCTGGAGACGGCCATCCTGACTGAAGTTTTCATAAAAGTCTTATTATGCAACTGTCTGGATCATACCTTATTTTAAGGCTATGTCCGTTTCTGTCCAATTTCCTTTGCTGTTGTTCATGCTTGTTGTTGTTGTTGCTAAGCTCCAATGTAAAAATAGTCTCCAAGTTGTATATGGAGATACCAGAAATAAATAATTCTTCGGAAGTGTTAACGCTGCTGGACTTTTAGTTTAAGCTCGTGATGTTTAGACATATACTCATATATACAGTTACAGATAAATCACAAGTGGCTGTAGACAAAATCATATGTTTCCCCACTTAGATCCCAGTTAAATAAGGTATCATTCAAACACTCACTCACTTCTGCCAGACTTCAGTACTCGAACTCGTGACGTACAAACTAGCACAAACATACATACAGACAGACAATAGTTAAAATAGCTTCTCCTTTTCCCCTGAACGTGCTATGTTGTTGCTAAAGATAAAAAAGAGAGTCAAGATAGAACGACATTGGCTACATAGTCTTTTTCCATTTTTTTTTTTTTTTTAAAAAACTCACTACTCTCAGATGAAATGTTTAGCACCGCAGCCGTGCGTGCGCTTTCTCTTATTTATATTGGAACTGACAATATTATTTTATTTTATTATTTTAATCTTATTAAACTACTTATTTTAAAGATAATAGTTCTGTTGGTAATTCATTCTAATCGATGAAACTGATCCGAAGAGTGAAGATCAAATCTCCCCGTAGTCAAAAATCAGTTTCCTACCTCACGACAGAGGAATAAGTTGTTTGATTTTCTTCGCAAGTAAATCAAAATAATAATAATAATGCTTGTGCAACTACTTACACACAATTAATGAAGTTGTCCTTATGTGGTTATGAACAATACTCCTTTTGAAAAGTATGGCAAACAGAAATGCGCGCGCGCACACATACCCACACAGACGCGCGCACGCATGTATGCATACATGGTAAGATATAATGGATGACTGTATAATATAGTGTATAAGTGAAAATGAATTACACCCCCCCAATAACTTTAGACACCCCCCTTCGACTGCATTCCTGGCGTACTCCCTGTACCGGCATTCTTCTGGTAAAACTTAGGAAATCCTCAAACTGAAAGTTAAATAAAGAGTGGCCTGCAGCAGGACCCAGACTTGCTTGCCTGTCAGTGTCATTCCGGTTAGTACATTATTATTTATTTTCATTTAGAAAGAGAACGAAGATAGACGCAGTTAGTGTCCTGGTTTGAAAAAAATGAAACATGGTCAGTCTGTATTAGCAGCTTCTTGAGCTCTTGTAGCGGAACTTTTCATGTAATTGATAGAAATGTTCTCAGCAAAGAAACTCGTTTGTGTGAATTTTGAAGGTAAATTGGCAGTGAAATGAAAGCATGAATGACCCCTCTCTTATCCGTTATTATCAGAGCTGTTTTCACTTGTATTGCTTTCTTTGAAACTTTCCCATTGATCATGTATTTCATGTATGTATTTATTGTGTGTTTGGCAAACATTTTGTCTACCTTTTTCTGAGGGTTCTGCTTGATTTTCATTTACATTGCTACACTCAAAATAAGTAGGCAGTTATTATTCTGTTAAAATGTTTAAATCTTTTCGCTGTTTCTTGCTGTGCTTTCTATTGTAACTTACTCCTAGGTGTATAATAATTTTATTGGACTACAAAGAATTAATAACGTTTCTGAGTACTGTAGCAGCTCTCCTTATTTCCCGCAGGGAATTTTTTCAAGTTCTTTACTTGCCCCCGAGCGACTGTCTGCAAACAACCACTGGATTTACATTACGGTGCATGTAGAGTTCCACAGGAATTCACGTTAAACAAGCTTGAACTATGTACGCTACGGTTAGGTTTGTCACATTCCTTGCCAGTGTTGTGGATTATTGGACCGCTTTGCCAGAGTTAGGTAATGGGTAACTGCAGGGAAAGGGGACTACTGGAATTAGTTCAAATTCTTTACGAAATACCGTGCTTGAAATGGAACAAATGCGTCAAGTAGTACAGTACTTCCTGCCTAACTGACTCTATGCCCTATGGAACTCGGAAGTTCATCGCCGCAGTAACAAACCTTCGCAATTGGATTTTATCCTGAGCAATATGAAGCCAGTTTTCATCACGAACACCTACCTCTCGAAGATCTCTTCTAATATTGTCCTCCCAACGACGTCTCGGTCTTCCCAATTGTCTCCTTCCATCCGACCTTCCAACCAGGATATAATATAACCTTCGTTTTTCCCCCATTCGAGCTACATGACCTGCCCATCTTAGTCGTCGCGATTTCATTATTTTTACATCATCTGGTGAATCATACAGTCCGTGGAGTTCTTCATTGTGCAGCCTTCTCCAGTCATCTCGTCCCGTTTCAGCCCGTATATCTTTCTCAAAACCTTTATTACAAACACATGTAATTTATGTTCATCTGCTAGGGTCGTACTCCAACTTTCGCAACCGTAAAGTATTACCGGCAGAATAACCGTTCTGTATATTTTTAATTTCAATTTCCTTGATATTAATCGCGATGTTACAAGTTTTTGGACTGAATAGAAACATACGTTGCCCGATACTGAGCGACTTTTTATTTCTTCCGTGACCTCATTTTTGCTTGTTACTATGCTCCCAAGTATTTAAATTTGTTAACTTTCTCTATGATCTCATCCCACATAAAAAAATCTTATGTTTTTCCTTCGTTCACTGTGTTTCGGCCTGATATCATGTATTTTGTTTTATTTGTGTTTACCTGTAGACCTATCTCATCCCACGCTTCTATTAAGACATCAGTGTTGCTCTGTAGTGCATCGATATCGTTCTCTATTAATCCTACATCATCCGCGTATACGAATACTTGATTCAAACCATTCAATGATAGTCCCTTTTTGTCCCCTTTAATTTTTAAAATCGCATATTCTATCGCCAAGTTAAACAGTAGTGGTGACAAGGCATCGTCTTTTATCAATCCGTTGCGAATCTTGAAACTATCTGACATATTACCTATCCGTAACCTACTTATGGGGTCACTGAGACCCATCTTCACTAGTTGAACCAATTTTTTCGGAATTCCAAATCGTATCAGGATACTGTATAACTTTTCCCTTTTGATAGAATCATATGCTTTCTTAAGATCATTGAATAGCTAGTGAACCGTCCCATTGTATTCTCATTTCTTCTCCAAAATTTGTCTCAACTCTCAAGGCGAAAATCTGGTCCAATGTGGAACTATTTCTTCTAAATCCACATTGGTGATCTCCAATTATTTGGTGTTCGCGATGCATAAC
>JAGDQP010016966.1:0-13107 GCA_022664845.1 Lepisma saccharinum
GTGTGTGTGTGTGTGTGTGTGTGAGAGACGTATAATTCACAGCCATATTCAAACCACTACTGGATGAGGCGTTGTCTCCCGGAGGGAGGAGGTGGTCTAATGCTCCCACGCTGACCAGACGGGTTGGGAGAGGAGAGCCGAAACTCTCAACTGTGATCGACACTGTCTTTTATTCACAGCAGCACTCCAATTGTCCTCACAATGTATATTACATACACTGACGTGCCAAAATTCATGGGCTAGCGGAAGGGAACTCGTTGACGGCGCAGTAACAGGCGGAAAACTGGTCGAACGGCGCGAAGCAGTTGTTGCAGTGTGGTCACTTGGACTTCTGTGAGTGCAGTGAAACGTCGTGTATCGTGGTGATGCCAACCCGAAGGGTATTATCGATGTTTGAGTGCGGGATAGTTTGTGCTAGACGAACCGGGCATGCGATTTTGGAAGTCGTCCGAACATTGAACTTTACTCGCTTCACAGTGTCAAGAGTGGACCGTGAGTATCGCATTGGAGGCATTACGACCCATCAGGGACAACACAGTGGCTGCATATGGGTGCTGAATGACCGCAACCGGCGACGTCTGAGTAGACTCGTCCGAGCAGACACAACAGTTCGTGATCTGACAGCAGGAATCAGCGCAGGATGTCGCAGGAACGTGTGTCAGAGGTCAGTGCAGCGCAATTTGGTGTCCATGAAGTATCGCGTTCGAAGGCCGTCACGTGTGCGCTACTGATCGCTGCCCATTGGCAGCGGTTCACATGGGCTAGGGAACACGTGGATTGGGCCTTAGAGGACTGGCAACGTGTAGCGTGTCAGATGAGTCATGTTTCCAATTTGTACGCGCAGATGGCAGGGTGCGGGTGTGGTGCAGATCCCATGAAAACATGAACCCAAGTTGTCAACAAGGCATTGTGCAAGCTGGTGGTGGCTATGGTGTAGGGCGTGTTTACCTAGCATGGTTTTGGTCCTCTTGCCCGCTTGAACCGGACATTAACTGATAAGCGCTATTTCCAGCCCTTTAAGGATTTCAACAATGGGATTTTCCAGGATGACAATGCGCCATGTCACCGTGCCGCAATGGTGCGCGACTGATTTGAGGAACATTCTGGCAACTTTCATAACGCATGATTTGGCCCCCTAGATGGCCGAATATAAACGCTATCGAGCACATCTATGATATTTAGCGGGCTATTCGTGCCCAGGATCCTACACCTGCAACAACCACCGAATTGTGGCCGGCAATCAAGACTGCATTGCTACACATCCCTCCAGCGACTAGCAGCGGTTTGTCGCGTCCCTACCATGTCAAGTTGCTGCGCTTCGCCATGCTCAAGAAGGTCCCACACGTTATTAGATAGGTACCCCATGACTTTTGGCACTTCATTATTTATATCTTCTGTATATTGATTCTCAAGATGTTGAGTTTTATCTTAGGAGACTGAATAGTTGGGGAGCTGGGATCTTTTTGATACCACGTCATTTGGAAAAGCGAACTTTCGACACTGTCATCGGGTTTTAGATGTTAAGTCTGAGGAAAAGGCTGATCGAGTGTCGAAACTGACGTATTATCTGTTTTTGATATGTATTTTTTTATCTTATTGTCAGCTAAGTTCTCTGTTAAGCTTCAAAAATATCATAACACTACTACAAAGGGTGATAAAATGTAATTGTTTCTTATACTTAACACTAGTAAGAATAAATATAGACTCGAATATTTATACCTATAGTAAAATGCTTTTTTTTTAACGGAAAATTTTGTTGAAAAATGTAGTGAAAATTTTTCCGGCTTACATCACTACTTATCGGTTTAGTGTAGTTTTGTAATAATGCATTTCGTTTTTCTTGGAATAGAAAGCTTGTTGACTCAGAGTACATCTAATTTTGTGTTTGTTTTTCTTTTTCAGTGGCGAATGGCATTTATCAAAACACAGTGTATGGAATGGCTGCAAAACTGCCTTTCAAATACACAGGGGCTGTCGTATTAGGTTCGGTAAGTTTCAGTTTTTACTCACCAATCCGCATTTCAGTAATGGCGAACTTTTACGAACAAAATTCAAGGTAAAAACATTTAATTTTGAGTAGTTGGCAGAACGGTAGATTTGAGAACAGTGTATAAAATTGGGAGAGGGGGAGCGTAGTTTGATTTTGATAAGGCATTAGATCGTGTAGCCCGGAGGCAATCTACATGGAAATTTTAATTTTAAGTCCTTTAGGCAACTTTAGCTCAGGTCGTACATGGAAAAGTGACAACAAAAGAGCTGCTTCTTCGTGCATAGCAGGGGCAGTTAAGGTGTATAGAACATATACGAGGGCTGTAAATAAAGTAGTGGGAACAGTTATTACGCACATTGTATTGAACTTACAGTAACAATCACGAAGTAATTACACGCCTTCGATATAATCTCCTGCGTTGTCCTGCACTGTTTCCCACATCCTTCGTATGCCCGTGCCGAGGTGGTTATTGTTAATGTCGACTTTACGGCGTGTATCACGGAGGGAATATCTGGAAGCCTGGTGCCTCGGAGGGGTTCTTCCAATCGGGGAAAGGGGTAGAAATCACAAGGGCTCATGTCCGGCCAGTATGGTGGATGTTGCAAGACTTCTCAGTGCCACCTGGGCAATAATCTGCACTTCCGTGAGGTGCCGCGATGTTTCTCATGTGCAGTTTCTCCTTCAGGATGTGGCACACAGTTTAATGACAGCCTAATTTCTACGGATAACTCGTTGACAGTCTAGTGACGATCAATGTGCAGAAAATCTCGCACTAACTCCTCCCGCTCCTCCGTAACGGGCCGAATCAGCTGCCTCCTCCTGTCTACACGAAATGCCTTAAACCATCATTGAACCGTCTGATACGGTAGCGTATCGTTACTACACGTTTCTTCAACCCGTCGTGGCTTTTCTGTGCATTTTTGCCACTAGCCACTTGGATTTTTTACCCACGAATGCTGTTCCATTTCGTGAGCGTGCTATAGAGCACCTACACTGACCAATTCAATCATGTACAGCACCACAACCACTCGCTTTAACGACTGCTTTCGGCACTAAACACCTCGACGCTAATTTCTACTACCAATATCCAGACCCTTCCCGCGCGCCATTCGCACATTCGCCTCTCGACAATGTTGATGCCTGTACTTTATTTACAATCCTTGTGTAGTGTGCGTCGTGAATTGAATTGGGTGTATTGATGGCCTTTTAGGCATCTTGGTTCAGGTCGTTATAGGGCAGGGGACAAGATATACGAAGTCTGTTTTGCTCTTATTCAAAAAATACAGTGAGTATATAAATATGCTACATGCGAATTTAGTTAGACATTGCAGTTAAGGTTAATGTAAAGCAACGATCTCCAACAAAAGATGGCAGCACTACCTCCGTATATGTCTAACGTATTTTTATCGTTGCATGAAATTTCAATGCTGCTCCTACAAATTCAAGCCTAGACAGTTCTAACTTTCAGGGAAGAAAGTTCATAACCAATTCAAGAGTTTGATCAATGCTGATTTTTAATTTTCTTTTTTCTTCATTGTTATAGGTTTTGATATTCACAATAACAATGAAGCAATTTCAACAATGAAGAAAAACGAATATAAAAAATCGGCATTGATCGAACTCTTGAATTGGTTATGCACTTTCTTCCCTGAAAGTTCGAAATCTCTAGGCTTGAATTTGTAGAAGAAGCATTGAAATTTCGTGCAACGATAAAAATACATTAGACATATACGGAGGTAGTGCTGCCATCTTTCGTTGGAGATCTTTGCTTTACATTAACGTTAAGAGATGTTTGTGGGAGCCATACTGTTGCTGGTAGCACTCTTCGAAAGTAGGTTTGTGAATTTACTGGCGGGCGTCAATCGATTGAAGATTTTACCAACGTATGGACACTCCATTCTTGCTTCTACCGCAGAAAACATCACTCGTGTTCGGACCATGGCTGTGGAAAACGTTAGGCGAACTGTTAAGGGAGGATACCTGCAACCATACAGGGTGCTCTAATGGCACTATCGAAAGAACTTTGAAAGTACATTTGAAGTAATCCACGGTCGGTTTGCTTTGGTTTCCTCAACAGGTGAGTCAAGACATGGAGGGCTTCCGCATGACTATTTGGAGAGGTCTTCTGACAAGGAAATGTTCTTCCGATTGTCAGTTGTTGAAGTCTGTGATATCATAGTGGATGAAACTTGTATTCGTTTCATCTATCAAGAAATAAAAAGACAGTTCATGCCGTGGAAGCCCCCTCCGCTTAAGAAATGTCACCAAGTCCTTTTTAACGAGAAAGTTCTCAAGAATGTCTTCTGGGACAACATGGGATTAATTCTGGCGAATCCTAAACCAAAGGAATAATCAATCATTGAGCAACTTTTGGAGAAGCGATTACTTCTTACAATGCAGGGACATCGACCAAACCTCTCAGTCTTCTTCACCGAAATAATGCACCCTTTGATACACAGGATAAGAACAGCGAAGCCTTATCCACCATACTCACCTGGTCTTGCCCCCACTTCTGGCTCTTTTTTTTTCTTTCTTAAAAACCGAAGGTAGTCATTGCAGGGAAGACATTTTGCTACCCTTTTTCAGTGTTTAAAACAATCTCCCGAAAACAACTTGTCAGTGGTATCAGTGCATAGAAGTAGATGAGGAGGACGTTGTGAAAAATGACACAGATTTCATTCCAGAATTGACCACTGGGAAAATTATAGACAAATGTACAGACACTGTATACATCTCGTTCAAGGCCGTACTGGGTAAATAATGAGAAAGTGCCGTTTACATGAAACTGTTGGTTTGTTGACTGTAGTCAGTTTTATTACTTAAAATATTAATTTTACCCAAAATGTAATTTGACCTTTTTTGAAGTGGCGCTGTATTTTATCACGTCTAGTGTTGGTTTTCTTTCACCTACCCTATCCAGTAATTCCTTATTAATGGTGTAGATCACCCCCGCCTAGTTGGTATACACTCCTCATTGATTTATATGGGCTTTGTTTTACTCGTCTTATATCTCTCAGGAGCTTAACTTTGAACTTCTGTTTTCGCCTAGTTTTTCGTCATATTTATTTTAACTCGTGATATTTTATGAAAATGCATTACTACCATAGACTTAGCACGCTTCCCCATTTCTGGCTGCGCTAAAACTAATTAATTTTTGTTCAGAGCACGTGATTTTGAATCCATTCGCTAGATTGCTCTGCCATAGACGTCGTATTCTACTATTGGATGGATTCAAAATCACGTGCTCTGAACAAAAACCATTAGTTTTAGCGCAGCCAGAAATGGGGAAGCGTGATAAGTCTTATCTATTTATGAGGTCTATGTTACTACCTACATATACAATGTAATATCCCATTGGCATATTGTGTTTTATATAGGTAACTATTAATAATACATTACGTTAATATATTTGAAAAAACTTAACATTTTACAAAGCAATACGTGTCAAAATAGCTACCAAGACTAATTTATGTGAAAGCAGAATTTGAATATTCCACTTCTGAGGGACAGAACGTGTAAAACCCCATGCAAATCAATGAACAGTATATATATATGAAGATAGCGGTGGTGATCTACATCGTTAAGTAATTTTTCTTCCTAGCTTATTTTTGCGCATTTCACAGGCTTTCTTTCTTGTATGTGTCTGAAGTTCTTGTCTTTATGTTTTTCTTTCAGAATGTTAGTGGAACATTCACTGCCATCATCAATATCTTATCGATCGCAATGGCGCCAAATTCTCGGACAGCGGCCATCTACTACTTCATTACTGCCTTGTTTGTACTCTTAGCGTGTTTTGATACGTATTTCGCGCTACCTCTAAATGTAAGTGGAATGTCCTCGTCTTTTTAACTAATTGTAGTGAGTAGACACACTCAGATTTCGTTAATAAGATGTCCTCTTGGATGATCCGAACAAGAATTGTATAGCTAGGGAGGGTTAAAAAATGTCCAGCACTGAAATTGTTATTTTCTTCCCGAAAAATGTAATATTCTACTATATTTTGTACTAAACGTAAAATAAAATAAGTAAAGACTACAAACAGAGAAGTATTAAGTATGTAACCAGATACAGAATCACTACCTCTTTGCTAGTTCGTGCTCAGTGTCACTTTCAGATAAATTATATACCATATTTGCTTTTAACACAAAGCAAAACCTAATTTCTAATTCACTGCCTCTTTTCACTGAAGAATAACGATTCTCATTTGTTTCTATAATACGAGTGTATTTGATTGACATCAACGCCATCTATACGCAGCAGAATAGAAATAACTTTATGCAAATTTTAGTGACAAGTTACACATTATGTCAACTACGAAAACTTCTTAGGGTCAGTTCTACAATCGACCCGCTAAACTTCTAGTCAGCGCTAAGTTGAGGCCAAGTTTGATTTTGGCCAATGGGAGTAGGCCTCAACTTAGCGCTGACTAGAAGTTGAGCGGTCGATTGTAGAACTGACCCTTAAAAATTTTGGGTTACTTTTTAAAGAAATTAAATATTGAACGGCAGAAAATAAAATTTACAATATTTTTGACACACAACCTAAGTTCTGACACGATACTGAAAAATCGTCCATAAAAATCATTGCTTAAAACAATTGTGGACATTTTTAAACTCTCCCTTGGGGTACGAAAGGTTAAAGGTTTAAGTTAAAAAATGTTTTGTGTGTGGGTCGTTCTGAAATTAAGGGGAAATTCAAGCCCCCAGATAGAAAAATGAAAAGTGTCATTTTTAGTGCCTGTAATTTAATATGTATATTCCTTGAATTTTAAGTCATATGAACTGTCAACAGAGTTCAGTAAACATATTT
Source organism: Lepisma saccharinum (assembly GCA_022664845.1). Lineage (NCBI taxonomy): Eukaryota > Metazoa > Arthropoda > Insecta > Zygentoma > Lepismatidae > Lepisma > Lepisma saccharinum. The sequence continues at coordinate 6,800 of JAGDQP010016966.1, forward strand.
TTAATCCAGTGATGGTTCCTGATCCACGGAGGTGACATCCATTGAGGTTATAATTTTGTCTACTTTACCTAGTAAAACCTAACTTATCACAGCTTGACCATTTGGTGTTGGTTTCAACTAAAAATTTACTCTATTCGTGTGATGTTTGTGAAGATAATTCAATAATTTGAAAATTGAAAGAAGGTATGGAGGTGACAGACAATTAAAGAACTCTTGCATTTTACCAGGTTGTAGTTTAAATAAAAGCGCACAAAGAATCTTGCAGTCAAAATGGTTTACTAGAGATTGTCGAGGAAACAGAGTGAAGCACGTGCTGCTGCCTGGTGGATTTCAGCAGAACTTGATAAGCATACCATGGAGGTGAAAGCAGAACATGGAGACAAAATTCAGAGAACTTTTAGTAATACGATAAAATTATTTTTCATTTCAATAAATATTTCCTACGAAACTATGATTTTTTTTTTTTTAATTAAGGAATAAATAATTATGTGTTTTAGTAATGATTACAAACCTTTCAGCTGTTCAAACCGTGGTTGGAGACATTCCATGGAGGTGACATTTGTAGTATTTTCAAGTCACTTAAATAAATATAAGATTTTATTTAAAAGAAAATAGTTCAGGAGCAAAATCTTTTTATGCCTATCTATGTATACAATCGATTTTTAAAAGTTTTTTTTTTTTGGTTGGGGGGAACTTGAGAGACACGAATTTCCCCTTAATTTTAGAATGATCCACGTACATATTTACACAAACAAAAGGTTTTTTTTTTCACTTGATGAAGGTCTCAGGTTAGAGACCAAAAAGTACTTAGTGATGTGATCATAGAAGTTTTCTTAAATTAGCACTGCAAAAAAAGATATACGTCCAAACCTGAAACGCAGTATTTCAATTTTGAATTACCACAATGGGTAGGTTCGTTTTGACCAATATTTACTATGTCACAACACTAGAATATATTGGTGTGACAGCTGGATATCAGGAAATGACTTTGAACATCTTTCTCAAAATGAACGTATCCATAGTGGAAACTCAGTAGTATAAAATGAAGATACTGTGTTTTAGCAGGGTTGCCACCAATGAGGGAATTTAAAAATTATGCAAAAAAAAATCAGGGAAGAACAATGGATTTTCAGTAGTTCATCAGGAAAAAGGGAAATTCCGCAGTTATTTTTCAACGCACTGCAATATCCATTGTTACATTAATGAAGTATTAGGGTATTATATTTTATTCGTTGTTACCATCGGTTCTTCGAAGTCCCTTCATTAAATTTTTTAATGAATTTATTGCCCTGAATTTAGAAGCTCTCAGTGAAGGTAAACTGAAGAGCTTGACATGCTCCAAGCCAACCAGTCAGCCGTGTGGTCTAAGGCGTTAGGCCAGGGACTCGAAGGTTGCGGTTCGAATCCCGCCAAAGGCTTCGATGTTTGTGAATTTTAACTAGTAGAACCTTAAGGATAATCTATAGCAACGATCTCTAACAAAAGATGGCATCAGTATCTCCATATATGTCTAATGTATTTTTATCGTTGCACGAAATTTCAATGCTGCTCCTGCAAATTCAAGCCTAGAGAGTTCAAACTTTCAGGGAAGAAAGTTCATATCTAATTCAAGAGCATGATCGATGCTGATATTTTATTTTCGTTTTCCTTCATTGTTGTTGTGAATATCGAAACTCATAACAATGAAGCTCTTTCAACAATGAACAAAAAAGAAAATTAAAAATCGGCATCGATCATGCTCTTGAATTGGTTATGAACTTTCTTCCCTGACAGTTTGAACTCTCTAGGCCTGAATTTGTAGGAGCAGTAAGGACATTTCGTATAACAGTGAAAATACATTAGACATATACGGAGTTAGTGCTGCCATCTCTTGTTGGAGATCGTTGCTTTAGATTATCCTTAACAATATAATCGTGACGGGCCGAAGTTAAGTTACTAGAATGGCCTGTACAAAATAAAAGTTTACTTACGTTTTTTGACATGCAATAATAATAATTATGTGTTATAATTTATTTTATGACTAATCAGTATTAATTCTTATATGGTAGAGTTTAGAAGCTATGCAAACAACCTGACAGGTTATCTCCTCTGATTTATGAAACTTTGTGGGTGGGAGTGGTATCCACATCAAAACAAGAAACATTTCCTCAGAAGGAAGTTTCGAAACACACAATTTCAGAGCTACAGCCACTCCCGTTACGGAGGTATCGTCGCAGATGACGTAATGTGTACAAATAATGACGTAAGCTAGGTTCCCAATATGCCTATTTGAACAATGTTTACGATTGAGAGGGTGCCGCATAGATAGATTTCGCAACGTAAGATGGTTTAATAGCGCAAACGAAGAAATCACCTATAGCTACATTCATCAATCATAAAGGGTGCTTACCTCGTTGTTGTGGGTACTACTTAGCTGGTGATTTTCTAAGCCGACACAGTTTATGACATTATTTATCGAGAAATGACGCCATTTGTGACGATGCCTTCGTGACTTTGATTGAGCGCCTGTAGCTCTGAAACGACGCATGCTTTCAGGGAAGGAACTTCCTTCTTGTTTTGACAAAAATAATCACCTCCCGAAGTTTTGTCCCATTATTTCGGGACACCCTGTAGACTTAATAGCTCTTGTCGAGATAAGCTACTCTACATGTTGTTATAATATATTCCTATTACAAAGTAATAATATTCTGAGTGAATTTTCCTGTTTGAAATTGTCTGAGCACCCTGAAATTATCTTTTTCAGAAATTTTATCGTTACCATGAACTTCAAGCCCAGAAGGAGCAGACAGCGAAAAAGGAGAAGAACCGAGGCGCAATGTCGTCCACTCCATACTTCACTATTTTCAAGAAGTGCTTCCCACAGTGTTTCAATGTGTTCTTCGTTTTCTTCGTTACGTTAAGCATTTTCCCTGCAGTACATTCAGGTAAGAAGCGTCAAAGTTTAGTCAACGGATTGTTTTTCAAAGAACGTGAGACCTGGGTTTGATTTTCAAGTGGTGGAGTGGCTTCTTTACTATCGTTCAATTTGTTTTAGTCACAAAAGGTCTCTGCAAGGAGAAGTTAAATGCATGCTTAAGTATTAATCCGTATGTTTTAGTGAAACACGAGAAGATAAAAATAAGCTAATGTTCGTGTAAACGGAAGTTAAGAACCTAATTTGGTTCATTTCGATTTTGATTCGAGTTAATTTGCTGTAGTTGGTATGGGCATGAGAGGACACATTGACGTATATCGGTACACATTCTCGGAGACAGCTGAGGATGATAGTGACCAGTTTTATGTAGCGAGATTACAGAGCGGCCGTAGCTCAGTGGTAGATCATTGGCTTCGCATCTGGAAGGTCCAAGGTTAATCCCAGCGGCCGATCATCCTGACAGGTTTTTCTGGGCTTTTTCGTCAGACATACCAGGCAAAGGCCGGGGTAGTACCTTTAATTTAGGCCCTTCCTGGATCCTTTCCCCTCTCCGTATCCCGGTCCGAACCTTAGATGCCTCAGTAAATTCAAATTTATGTAACGAGACAACCCGAACAACAATATCCTGAGATAGGTCGCTGTTTGTGTGCAATGCACAACCTTGACTTTTTGCCGTTAATCAGAATGCATCTGAATTCAAAATCCTGGAATAGGGTGACCGGCTGTTGCCGTATTTATAGTGAGCTCGGCCTCGGTCACTTACTAAAGATGTGCTTCATTTCTAACTATGGCTTACGCAGGTTTATCGCCGCAGTAACAAACGTTCGCCATTGGATTCTATCCTGGGCGACATCAAGCAAGTTTTTTCCACGAACATCTAGCTCTCCAAGATCCGTTCTGATAGTGTCGTCCCAAGGGTATAGCGGTCTTCCTAACGTCCTCTTTCCCCTCCCATTTACCAACCTCGATTGAATATAATCTTCGTTTTTCCTCACATCCAAACTATATGGTCTGTCATCTTAATCGTCTTGATTTCATTATTCTTATAATATCGGGAAAATCATACTGTCTGTGGAGTACGTCATTATGCAGTCGTCTCCATTCTCCGGTCATCTCGTCCCGTTTCGGACCATATATCTTTCTCAAAACCTTATCAAACACACGCAATTTATATTCATTAGACAGTCGTGTTGCTACGGTGTGAGCCAAAGAAGTCAAAAGAACATCAACAAATACCAATTCGTATTAAACCGTGGAGGTCCGGGATAAAAGGCTTCAGTATCCGGGATGGTACCTTTGCCATTTGAAGATCCCTGCTCAAAATTATTAAAATATTCTTTGGCGGAAGCTCTTTTTTTCTTCAGCGCGAACGGTAATTTATTGTGTTTTTGTATCCGTGTAACACTCAGTCAATCTCAATAAAACATCAGCTTCAGGAAATGCTGGCTAGTTCTGTGAATGGTTGGCTGTGCTACTACGTGAGTGAAGAATAATTTCGAAATTAGTTTCAAGAAAATCGCATTTATTTGCTCTCAGGTTACAACGGGCTATATTACATGTCTGATTATTCATTTAAAAAAATCAATAAATTTCTTAATTGCAATAGAAGTGATCTATCCAGGGAAAGAACAAATTCGTCTCTTCATTGTGGAGTGCGTAACTCAAAAGCGGTCAATTTTTTTACTAATTTAACTTTACCCACGCAGTAGCAAAACACACACTCACTCACTCTCTCTCTCTCTCTCCCTCTCCCTCTCCATGGTTTAAGCGCGAAAATGTATCCTGGACTTAACCTTCAAAAACCTAACACGTTTTCTCTGCATTTTCAACACATTTCCTTCCACAATCCTATCCCGAAATTACACGCTGTACAGTTGTCAATTGTTCTACGCGCCATACAGCAGTCAACTGTTCTCCAAACGATGCGCCGTCCGCTACGTGTCGCTACCGTCGTCCTACTCTTCATTTGTTCTATCCACGTGTGTGCGTCTCTCCTCCTCTACAGCAAGTCTACGGTATTAATACCGAAATATCGCAAGTACTCTAATATTAGTGTGTATGGTTTGCCTGTGGAACAAGAGCTGTAAGTATATCCTTTACTTCTTATCGTAAATTTACCTTAAATTGCCCTTCCGGCTTTCCTTTGTGCTAATATATATATAAATGTCTACGCATGGCGGAATACCTGAAGCAAGTGTTCGTGTGCTGCAGATCAGAAACCATGCCAAAGTGACGTATGTGTTTATATGCATTCATCCGCGTGGTTGAATGTTTGTTCAGCAGTACTACATGGTAAATGAAGTTTGTATATACAGAGTGGACAAATATGAGAAGTTCTAGAAGGGAGAGGTGTTCATTAAAATAGGTATCTATATAATTTGACAAATTCCGCTTCGTTTTCCAGATACAGGGATTTCCAGCTTCAAGCCCAAAATTGACCCTTTTCAATAGTTAAAAAAAATTAATATTCCGCTATAAATCAGAAACGATGCATTAATGTAGAGAATTAAAAACTTTTAAATTAAATGTTAATTAAATTAAAAAAATAATTAACTAGTAAAAAAAAACATTTAAAGAAATAGAAATTAAAAACCAATCTTTGTAAATTCCCAAAGCACTTTTAATGCTTAAATATTTACAACATATATATGCATAAAAATCAGGAATTTTCGAAAATCCGGCAGTTCCGAGGTTGCCGGAGATTTTTAGTTGCCAACCTGTATACCAGTTTGGTGGGAAACATGATTAAAATAGGAATTAAAATCCAAAGTATGTGGTAAAAAATTATAATGTACAGAAAAATAAAATTAAAAATACTTAACAATATATGTGTTTCTTTTTTTCTTTTCAGATATTAAAATGTCGGATGAAAACTTCTTCATAACAGAAAAGTATTACGTAGCCGTAACCTGTTTCCTTACTTTTAATTTAGCGGCAATGATAGGAAGTATGATTCCAGCCTGGATACATTGGGTGAGTTTTGGATTGCATTCTGATGCAGTTTGAAGGATTCATTACGTTTGTTTTACGTAGTACATGTAAGAATGAGGATACAAAACGACCGCTAATATTTAACTTCCAGTCGGTAGTGGAGTATTATCAACCGTCAATGAGCTTGTAACTTGTGATATAAGGTCATCACGCCCTGTAGAAAGGCATTTATTTTCATTGTTTAAAAAGCCCAACAGATATAAAAGAATGAATTAAAATTGAAAACAAATTTTATTTGCAAGGATTTCTTTTCTTTTTCTGACTGTATGTATAGTTTGTACACTTAGATTCATAGAAAATGGCCGATGAAATTTTTTTTAAAGTCGGAAAAGTGGCACAATATGGCAGCATTGAATCAATCTATAGGTCACACATAGAACCTGTGAATCATTTGTTTTAAATA
>JAGDQP010016966.1:13507-24723 GCA_022664845.1 Lepisma saccharinum
CTGTGGCCCCAGACGCTAGCAGCGTAACCTACAATCGATCTTATAATAACATCGTGGTACGTTCGTATTATTTTAATTGGAATTTTAAGGTCTTTTGTTGCGATGTTTACCAATTTATGTGAAACTTTTATTGCTTTATTTTTTATTATAGTTGTATGTTCTCTAAAGTTAAGTTTTTCGTCTAAGGTTATGCCTAAATATTTTAAGTGTCTTTCCCTTTTTATCGTTTTATCATTCACTTTTATAGTTGGTCCTCTATTGAAATTAAGGTTTCCTTTAAATAACACATATTTGTTTTTTTCTGATGATATTGTTAACTTATTATCTTTGCACCACGACGTCATTTTGTCTATTACTTCATTTGCTTTGTTTTGTAGGTCCAGTCGGCAGTTACCCTTAATCACGACCGCCAGGTCGTCGGCATATCCCACCACTCTTTCCACCTGCCGCATTCCATCCAGCATTTCCAGGCACGGTTGGAAGGCCAAGTCCCAAAAAACCGGGCCTAGCACCGAGCCTTGCGGGCAACCTTTTGTTGGCATCTTAGCCACGACGCCATCCGCCGTCTCTACTTCTATTAGTCTATTTACAAAGTAGTTTTTTTTTACAACTTTCCACAATTTGCTATGCAACTCGATTTTCTTTAATTCCCTTAACAAGGAAGGCCACCACAAATGGTCGAAGGCCCCCATAATGTCAAAGAATATCCCAATTGTGTATTTACAATTATCTTCTTTTAGCTGATATATGGTGTTACATAGTTCATTTATGGCGTCTTCCGTAGACTTTTTAGAACGGAAACCGTATTGTAATTTACAGGTTGATAGGTCTTTTCTTTTTTCATTTATTTTTTGTGCAATTATTCTTTCAAATATTTTACTTATTGTGTTCAATAAACAAATGGGTCTATAGGACTTGGGACTGCGTTTATCTTTGTCCTCACTTTTTAGTAGGATTATTAAATTTGCTTTCTTCCATGGTTCCGGAAACACTTCTTGATTTATGCATTCATTAAAAAGCCTAGTTAGGTATGGAGTCCATATATCTGCATTAATTTTGAATATTTCATTTTTTATGTGATCTGGGCCCGGTGCTTTCCTTTGTTTTAGGCTTCTTAGGATTGCTGCCACTTGATCGTTTGTAACCACTAGGTCTTCTGGGTTTTCTGTTTCATTGTTTGGTACTTTGTTGGCGTCATTTCTGATTCTTCTATTTTCTTCGTTATCGTCCTGAATACGATCGTCGGGAAAAAGTTTTTCATACAGAAGTTCAATTGTATTTTTCCAGTTCGTTGTGTATTGACCTTGGTCGTCTTTTAGTGTGTTAAGTGCACCTTTAACCTTTATCTTAGACATAATTATCTTGTAGGGCATTCCCCATAGATCCAAATTTAGATTCTCTTCCACGAAATTGTTCCATGTTTTCTTCTTGGTTTCTCGGAGTTCTTTTTCGAATTGCTGCTTGATGCTTCTATAGTTCTCTAGTCTTCTTGCTCTTAGTATATGGTCTCCAGCCGCCCTATAGCTCTTTCTGCTGGCCTTCATTTTTCTTCTTAGCTTGTTCAGGTTCTCTGTCCAAAATGGCTTCCTTTTATGATTTATATTTTTTACTCTGGGTGTTGAATTTATTATGGCGTTTCTTGTAGCTATTTCTAAGTTGTTTGTTAGCTCTGTTAGGTTACAGTTTCCTACTATTTGTGGAAGTATCAGGCCCTCAACAAATTTTTTCTTGTTTAGTTTATTTACATTATAATTAAATTTAGTGATTTCCTCTGGTTGTTCTTTACTATTTTGGTTTCTTTCGTAATCAATAGCGAAGCGGACGGCGCCGTGGGCACTTGTGGTTGCATATGCGTCAACGGTCCAGTCATACAAATGATTATATATATTCCCCCTTGTCATTGTTACGTCTATATTTGTTTCCACTCCAGCCCTGCCCCTGAAGGTTGAAGGTTGTCCTTCTCTGTTCACGACTGTTAAGTTATGTTGTTCTATCAGGTCCTCAAATAATTCTCCGTGTTGATCAGTCACAGGGCAGTGCCAGAGTGGAGATTTAGCATTAAAATCTCCCAAAATGATCACATCCACATTATATAGTCCATTGAGAATATCTTCTATTCTTTGTACAAAGATGTCCCGTGGAAGGGAGAATTGGCAGTATATATTCACTATTGTAATTTTGTGGCTTCCCTTCCTCAAATCCACACATAATGTCCATTTATCTACGTATTTTAGATGCACCAAGGCTTCTATATCTTTGTTAAATACCACCACCGCTACCATAGGATTGGGATCCTCTGGCAGTATTGTTAAGGCATCCGTCGGCATTCCTATGAGTTTTTCCCTGTACGTGTAAGGCTCCTGCATACAAACTACGTCCACCTCTTCCTTTTCGCAGTAATTTCTGACTTCGGAAGTTGCCAGTTTCGATCTGTCCAGGTTGATTTGGATCACCTTCAACATGCCTACGGTTGTCTAGTGTGGACGTAGCAGGCAGGAAATTTCTCGACCGGATTAAATACATTTCGTCCATATGCCATAACAAACTGCCTGTAAACGTTATTCATCTGAAATGACTCCTTTCTCCTCTCAAATACTTTGTCAATTAACTTCAGCAAGTCCTTCGGGTCGGTAGTGATTCCGTTTGCTCTAAGACTGATTTTATCAACTTCCTCGATAATCGGGAAGGTTATTGATTTGCCTTGTAGATGAATATTTCGTACTACTATCCTGAGAGCCGCCGTCAACATCTGTGGTTCCTCCAGTTTTGATAAATTATAATTTAGGTGTAGATCCTCATAGAATTTGTTTGGGTTGAAGCTTAGGTTACTTCTATCTTCCTTCTCTACCAATTCTCCCTCTGGTCTCTCTTCCTTCAGGGTTCCCTGCGCCTCCGGCCCCGTTCCAGCTCCCGCCTCAGCTTCTTCCTCCACCAGGGTTATCCTCTGCTCTTCTTTTTTCCTGTAAAATCTTGGAATCCAGAATCTCCATGTTTTTCTCTTTTTCCTGGGGTTGGGTTTTTCCTCTGTTCCTTCTATTTCATCGGGGTTCATTTCCTTGTCCTCTTCTTCACTCTCTACTGTTGACAGATCCATAGTTTCCTTTTCTTTTAAATCCTTATATTCATTCTCATCATCTTTCTTTGGGTTGATGTTATCCATTACTTCTGATATGGTTCTAAAGAGGGCCTTATCACTGATTATCATTTCCAATCCAATATTCTTTATTTTATTTTCCCAATCTTTTATTTTTCTTAGAACCATATATGGATCTGCTCTCCAGAGGCCCATCCCAATTGCCGGTATTGTAATTTTCTTTCTGATATTTCCCTGTAGAGCCGCCAGCAGTTCCAAAGTTAGACTCAAGTCCTCCAAGAAATCCTCCCTGGATGACTTGACATGCACAAATCCACAGCCATATCTATTCTTGGATAGAAACATTTCAAGGTTCTGGTTATCACGAACGTCTATGATTTCATGATCCATCTCCTCCAATTCAAATCTGTCATGCGACAAGGCTATCATTTGCGCAAAACCCCTAGGGAAGGTCTGCAGTTCAGGATTTATGTAGTGTATGACGATTTGGTTACTTTCTTCAAAGTTAATATGACCTGACTTTATTGAGAGGTAATTTTCTGTTGATTTTGTGTAGCCATTTGATAGCCAATTATTTATGAATTCTATTTTTTACTTTTGTTATACTCTAATAATCTTTCCAGACTTCTTTTTTGTCTGCACGGGGGGAGTTTCTTTTTAGGTTTAGTGTCCGGGACTTCGGCTCGATCATAGTTATGGGCCATAATCGAACTTATCTATGGTTCTTTGGAGGCTTAATTTATATTGAGGGCAGTCTTCTTGTTTTCCCCCGCACTTTTTACCCCTTTGATAGCATGGTAGACATACTTTCTTTTCTTTGTCCCTACATTCACTTTTCTTGTGTCCTTTTTCTCCGCATGTTCCACATCTGGGATCATTTTTGCAATAGTTTGCTATATGACCATAGTCAAAACATTTCAGGCAAGTCGTGACAACGAGATAGTCTTTAACGTTAGTGACTTCGTATCCAATATATACTTTGGGATTCTGCAACAAAATCTGCCTTACTTGTCTTGGTACTTCAAATACTAGATGGTATCAATCCTGATTCCTTGGTCCTGTTTTGAACCTAGGTTTAATGAGTTGCCTCTGCTCATCTGTAATACTCTGAAGGTTCCTCACCAGCAATTCCTCTATGACCTCTGCCTCCTTCATCTCGGTGGGAATACCATATATGATCATCAGAGGGTTTTTCTTCTCACTTCTGTTGGACATATCGAAGTTATTTTTCATGTTTGGGTGGTTCAGTAGCTTTTCCTCATCCTGGGTCGATGCCATCTGCAAAATCAGTGCAGTCTTAGTCTGGATCATCTGGAAGTTTATCTGATCATTTCTTTGTATCGTTCTGGTGATCCTCATCCTTGTGTCTGTTAGTGTTTCACCTTGCTTGGGTCTTATTAAGATAGTTGGTTTCGTTTTTCTTTTGTTTGTCTCTATAATTCTGTTTTTTTCCGGTATCTTGGTGTCTTTCTTCAGCATGTCTGCAAAGCTGACTGCTGGTACCGCTGATTCCCTTGCTGGTTCCTTTGCCTGCTTCAACCTTCCATTTTCGGCGTACAATGTTCGTATTTCTTCTTCCTGTCTCTGCAATTTTTCTTCTGTCTCCTGTCTTCTAGATTCTGTCTGGCTGATGGTTATTTCTAATTCGTTGACTCTGAAGCTACCAGTTATTGCTTCCTGTTTTAATTCGTCGATAGTTCTTTCCAATTTATCGATATCATGATCCCGTTCTTCTACTTTCGTTTGCCATTGCCCCAGCTTAATTTCGCATTCCCTAAGTCTTGCGTTTTCTCTTTCTAGTTTTTCTTGGTTCTTTTCCAATTCCATTATTCTTCCTTCTGCGTATGCTAAACGTACTTTCAGTTCTTCTACTTCTTTCTCGTGTTTATATCTTTTACTCGCCTCTTCTTCTTCTGGTGTTCTATGTCTCTTCTTATTCAGTTCCTCATCCTGGTTCATTGGTGTTCCTGGTTCTCCAGATGTTACATCCATACTTTCCTGGTCAACGACCCCTCTTCTCACACTTCTCAAAGGCGTTGTTTTAGCTGTGCCTTCTTTGTTTGCTTTCTCCCATTCTGCATGTACTTCCTCCGCTATCTTTTGTTTCAAGTCCTTTTCTTCCTTATTAGACCTTGGTTTATTTATATTTATTTATTTCTTCTTTACTTTCTCCATCCATTTTAACCGAAATGGGTTGTTAGGATCTGGATCGTCGGACCTCCACTGTGACTCAAGTTTGGCAAGTCCAGTCTTGGTGATATTCGTATATTCAAAGCTTTTTGACATCTTCGCGCTCTCGTATTCGTACTCGCACGACACACGCACTAAAGTTCAAAGTTAACACTTGGGAAAACCAATATGGCATCCCCAGAGCCGCGCAGATCAGGGGACCCGACACCCCGACCGAGGGGAGTAAAAAAAAAAAAAATGGGGTCACCGACCCCCCAAAATATCAAGCACCCATCCCCAGCGGCCCCGGAGATATAGCCCACTTAGCCCTCCATGCTGTCTATATACACTCACAAGAATCTAAGAAAATGTCGTTGCAGCGGGCACTTAGAAAATTGTCTTCTCAAGGTCACCGGATGTCCTTGATCGTTCAACCTTGCCAACGTTAATACGCGGAAGTATGTTTCTTATAGTCCCATATACTTAACATAGGAAATTTGGTCCCTTAATAAGTCCTGCCGAAAAAATCTCACATGCACGAAAACTTAATAATATGTTCCTTTCATTAAGGTCTTTAAGTTTCTGTACTCACCAAGTTCGTAAGTTCCGTTTCTCCCCCGAAAATTAGCACCTTTTCGGGAGTGATCACAACACACGTCTTACCACTTGCAAAGCCACTACTCAAGTCCCAGTGCTGGGCCAATGTGCGTAAACCTTGGATTTAAGGTGACTTCAATTAGTGATGAAGCACATTTCCACTTCGTGGTTATGCGAACAAACAAAATTTCCGCTATTGGTCGGATCATAACACCCGAATCCTGCACGAGAGACCGTTGCACTCTGATAAGTAAGTGTTTTTTTGTTTGTTTTTTGTACATTTTACAAAGATAGCGTTATTGGTCCAACATTCACGGTAAATGTGTATTGGTGAGAGTGGACAACACTTACCAGAGGTAATTTTCAAAACATAAACACTTACCAGACGCTTTTCGAACCTTACGTCATTACAAACTGTTTTTATTCCCCTTTGATATTTTTCAATAAGGAAGTTTCTATCTGCAATATTTTTTGTTTTATTTGCCTCTCAAATATAGGAGGTTTTTTTAGGTCACCCTGTACATTAGATGGTTGCTCTCGTCTATATGTACCTTAAAAAGAATTACGGCGTATTCTGTGAACATCGTCAGATATGTGCTATCTGTTTAAGTATGTTCTAATGTGCAATTAAGAGAGGAACAATGTTTTTTCTTAATCTGTTGCTGTGACCTGTATATACGATCCATGTTGGAATAACAGACAAGTGAATGCAAATGTGGGATATAACTGATATCTTATAGAGCAATAGCCGTCCTGGTAGTCGTGTGGGTTGGGACGCTAAGCCAGCGACTCGAAGGTCCCGGATTAGAATCTCGGATAGGGCATGGATGTGAATTTTAACTAGCATCGCATTCATAATCGTGACGGGCCAAAGTCAAAGTTACTGAAAAAGGCCCATACAAAATAAAGTTTACATTTTTTTTTTAATAAGAATAATAAAGGATATAGTTGGATATTTTCAGAATCTAAGCATCTTTAGTGGAGATGCTGTAGTATGCGTACCAATTCAGTGTCTTTTTTTTTAGGCCACCTAACGTATGAATTTTTATTATTCATTTATCAAATATAAGCTTTTTATGTTAGTATTCATTTGTGAATAAGATGTATAACATTACAGAGCGCCTACTTTTTCTTTTTTTTGTACAGCCTTCACCGAAGTACCTAGTAATTCCTGTAGTTCTGCGAGTTCTTTTTATACCATTTTTTGTCGTGTGTAAATACGAACCTCAGAATGTGGAAAGGTTATTCCCAATCTTCATCGAGAACGACTGGGCGTATTGGGTTGGAGCCTTTTTGCATGGATTGACCAGTGGATACTTCAGCTCCCTTGCCATGATGTATTGTCCAAGGTATGTACGAGTTATATTTATACCGTTCGATTTTCAATATTACAAAATAATGTTCGCTCAGGTTCTTAGAAAAAGACTGATGGAGAACTTTCCATGAAGCTGAATAAATATATACATTACAAGCGCAGAACACTGTTAGGTCCAAAACGAGGCTTTATTTTACATTTCTTTAAAGGAAAGTCTGTTCTTGTTTTCATAAAAGAAAATTCGTACCGTGATTATTATTCACTAATTTTAGTCTACCCTGTATAAAGATTTTCCTGTATCTATAATGTACAGTCACGGAAAAAAAGGTGTTCCGGGAACATAGCATTTTGTTCTTTTTTATTTACTGGGTTGCCACCTATCGGAGAACTAAGGAAATTCCTAGAATTATCAGGGAATTTAAAAATTGTGGAGGGGAAATCAGGCAAAAGCCAAGTTTTTTCGGTATTTCATCAGAGAAAACTAGAAAAAGAGGGCGACTGATTCCAAAGATGCCTTTAAGATCGGGAACGAAAGATTGATATGAAAATCAAACAGCTGGAAAAGAAAAATTACGATGGAAACCATGAGAGAGGAGGAAGCCATTAATTCGGAAAGAAAACGTCTATTCAACTCAAAGAAGTGACTTTAATGAGTATCATAGTTAAGTTTTTTTTTAAGTCAGTTAAACTAAAGATTGTTTAATCAGGTGACGTGTAGGAAGTGAAATACCCTAATTGGTACGTACCTAATGTGATGTAACCAATATTTCTCTCTTGTAAGGCCATAATACCCCATCCAAGATTTGAAAACCCACCCATTTTATAACTAATGAGTATTCTTATACAATAGTAAACTTGTGTCCATTATATTTTATAGAAACTATGCAAACAACGTGACAGTTCAGCTCCTATGATTTATGAAACTGTATTTACTGTTTCCCCCCCACCTGGTAAGGAACTTTTTGTAAAAGAAGTAATTAAATTATTTTCAGACAATTCGTGTGTTTCACTATGAAGAGCTTCCTGTAATTTCATTTCTCTACCTTTAGTGCATGGGAATACTCCGATTTGTTCCATCTGTTAAGCAGAAACAAAATGAGGGAATTTGGAATTCGAAAACTAGTGACAACCATGATTTAACCTACATTTATGGGATAGACAGGCATGTATAGCATGACCCTGACATTTACAGTCTCTCGGACATGTCCATAAATATAAATTAAATAAAAAACTAAATGGTGTGTTCCGAAATACTTTTCTCCGTAACTGTACATATTGATAAAAATGTCGTCATGTTTCGCTCGATCCAATCAAACTTCATCATGTGGTAAAAACAAGGGTACCTTGTGCAATTTTCTTTTCTCCCCTATGATGAGTGGCTGACACAATTCACACACCCTGCACGATCATTTAGTGGGGCCTCGAATGCCAGTATATTAAATGATTCCACTATATGCTAATTGGTACTTAGACAGGCGTTGATGAGTAGTGTTCAAATGATGAAATTATCTCCCGCTTGTAACGTTTCGAAAGCTAATGCTGCTCTCATGATCACAGAAAAAAACGCCTAGATGTTTGTTGTATGAAGAATAGAAGGAAGTGAAATAAAAATAAAGAAAAAGCACTGGTACTATAAAGGTGAAACGGTGGAGCCACCAGATACGTGATTGGTGAAGGGGTTGAAATTGACATGGTAAATAACCAAAGGCGAAAAACTTCGTCTGTTGGTTAAAGTGCTGTAACGTAATGTATCTTGTGAATCAGTGTTCAGGTTAATGTAAAGGAACGATCTCGAACAAAAGATGGCAGCACT
Organism: Lepisma saccharinum; assembly: GCA_022664845.1. NCBI lineage: Eukaryota > Metazoa > Arthropoda > Insecta > Zygentoma > Lepismatidae > Lepisma > Lepisma saccharinum. Next base: position 22,496 of record JAGDQP010016966.1, read on the forward strand.
ATCTCCAAATATGTCTAATGTATTTTTATCGTATGAAATTTCGTTACTGCTCCTACAAATTCAAGCCTAGAGAGTTCAAACTTTCAGGGAAGAAAGTTCATAACTAATTCAAGAGTTCTATCAATGCCGATTTTTTTCTTTTGTTCATTGTTGAAATCGCTTGATTGTTGTGAGTATCAAAGCCTATAACAATGAAACTCTTTCAACAGTGGAGAAAAAAATAAAAAATCGGCACAGATAGAACTCTTGAATTGGTTATGAACTTCCTTCCCTGAAGGGTAGAACTCTAGGATTGAATTGATAGGAGCATCATTGACATGTCTTGCAATGATAATAATACATTAAGCATATACAGAGATAGTGCTGCCATCTTTTGTTGCAGATCGTTGCTTTACATATGTGAAGGAAATTGGTAGTGTTAAAAGTTTCATGAGTATATACTACTGTGTGTTTTTAACCTATGAAAATGGATGGTACTTGAAGAGCGGCGGAAGCGCCTTAGGGACGGGACCAGGGCTGGAAAGGAGTATTTTTTTTTTTTTTTTTTTTAGGTTACCACGCTTTACGTAGATATCCATGATCTGTGTTAAGATTTTATATATATATGTATAATGAAACAAGCCTCCTTTGCGAAACTGTGATTTTTCGCTTTGTATAGGACGTGTGCGGATTTAATACTGTGTGTTTCTTTTTCTGTGATCTTAAGACCAGTATTAGCTCTCGAAATGTTGGAATTGAGAGAGAATTTAATCTTTCTTATTGCTTGATTTTTTATTTATGACTCTAAACTTTCCAGATAATCGATGCTGTACTGTATTTTTAAGGAATTATGGGGTTTTACATTTAAAAGATAATAGTGAATTTTCTTGTTTTGAGGAAATTATTAATGTGTTAAAAATCCACCGAGATTTGTTGAGCTTTTAATTTGTGTGATTATTTATGAAGAACTTTCTTCCCGTTAGAATGAATTACGTGGTGCTTTATAAAATTATGATGTGAATTCAAATTGAGTGAATTTTTTCTCTAAAGTTAATTTAGATGCTGTTCCAAATATATTATCTTTTTTTCTGAGCATTCCTCGTTCAGATGCATTTGTAGAGAGGATTCTTGCAATTCTTAAGAACAAATAGGAATAAATGTTTAGTAACTCTACTCCCAGGCCAAATTTTGTTTCTCTAGCTTCATTGGCTTGGAAAATAGGGTTTTGGGCGGTCATTTTGGATTAAAGATGGCGACTTTTTAAACCTTTTCTTATGTCGTGACCTACCTACACCTTCATACCAAATTTCATTTCTCTAGCTCGAATAGTGTGGAAAATGGTTTTGGGGCGGCCATTTTGAATCCAAGTAGGCGACTTCGTCAAAATGTTGTAATGTTTTCCTAAACTACTCTTAATAATACACATTTATGCCAAATTTCGTCTCTCAAGCTCAAACGATGTGGAAAATGGATGTTTGGGGTCCACCATTTTGGATCCAACATGACGTCTTTGGAGACATTTTCTTAACCTACTAGTGATTGTGTACCTTCATATCAAATTTTGTTTTTCTAGCTCCAGACGTTTAGGCTGTGTATTTGAAATTTTACATTTGACAGCCATTTTGAATCCAAGATGCCGACTTTTATAAAACATCAGAATTTTTCCTCTTATCTATTACCACCCTCCATCTTCATGCCAAATTTTATGTTTCTAACTCCCTAAACAATGAGTCAGTGAGTGAGTGAATGAATGAATCAGTTAGCCTAAAATACACAATTTCAGGGGTCCATAACTCGAACATGATGCAAGTCACGAATATGAAATTTTGCACAGGTTCACATATTTGCCATATCTCCGTAACTGCGAAAGCTCATATTCCTATCTTTAACATCTTTTTTCTTATGAGGCTGAAATCGCCGATTTCGCCATAAACTCATGTTCTTGTATAACATGCTTCTTGTATAAGCGCAGAACTTGGCTGCATGCACTGCCGTGCATGTTGATGTAGTAATTCTGTGTTCCTTTAGAATTTATTTTTAAGGCCTTTAGGTAACTTTGGCTCAGACCAATTTTCCTTTAAAAGTGTGGATAGGTGATAGGTTGCATTGTAATTTTCTTCATTCTTTCGTTTTTCCTTTTATTTTTCTCGTAAATTTTGCTGTTCCTTGATAATGGATTTAAAGCGAACCCGAAAGCTAACAGATTCTATTTATACCTTCGAAAGTTCGTGCCTCCCCTGTCGGAGACG
>JAGDQP010016966.1:24823-39541 GCA_022664845.1 Lepisma saccharinum
TGCCCTCAGAGGGCAACGCCTGAATTCCACCACTTCTGCTGCTGAAATTTACAGCCAACGCCTCCAGGAGGCTCTAGTCAACCAGACTACCGTTCTAACCTTGTAACCAAACAGGTCCGCCGTGCATCCTCACATATTCAACCCACCGGCTCCAATCACCCAGTTCCATCCTAAACTAACCAAGGTCAAACAAATCCTACATTCTAATCTCCAATCTGACCCAGACACAAGATCAATATTCCCCACCAAACCTAGATTAGTTTTTCAACCTCCAATCTGACCCAGACACAAGATCAATATTCCCCACCAAACCTAGATTAGTTTTTCAACATCCACCTAATCTTAGAAACATCTTGGTCCGTACGAATCCCTCCTTGCCACCACCCCAAACCGGCGCCCAGATATGCCAGAGACCCAATGTAAGGTCTGCTCCATTTTCATCACTTCGCCCACAATCACTATCAATACTGCTAATGGTCGGTACACCCTCAATCCCAAGGGTACATGCCACACCCCTAATGTTATATACATCCTAACCTGCAAGATCTGTGATGCCTTTTATGTGGGGGAAACAAGTTGTGCTCTTAACATTCGTCACTTCTGTACTATCAACAAACCGGATGCCCCAGTTTCCTTGCACACCGAGTCCTACAATACCAAATTTGATCTGTCTTTCCTGGTTGCCATAATCCACATTTTACCCCCTACGACCAGCACCTCAACACGCCGTCTGTGGGAGAATGCCTTTATTCACGGTTTGAGCGCGAAAATAAAACCTGGCCTTAACCTTCAATAACTCTAAGCTCCCCTTTTCCTCTGCATTTTCAACACATTTCCATCCACGATCCCACCTTCTACGTACACGCTATACAGTTATTATTTCAAGTTCCGGAAATCGACGCGCTACGGCAGTCAGTTATTCTCCAGTTTTGATGCTTTGTCCGCTACGTGTCGCCACTGTCTTTTCAAACTTGTACTCGCTCTCTTCCTCTATACTTGAAAACGTGTGATACACGAAATTTAGTGACTTTTTATAAGTGAATATGTATGATGTAATACGGAACTATAAGCTGTAAGTATTGTCTTTTTTTTTTCCCTTCATTTGTCTTAAATTTACCTTAAATTGTCCTCCAGGCTTTTCTTTGTACTAGTTATATATATATTGTCAAATTAGTTAGTATCATTATTGGCAAAATTATATGCATTTTACGTAAATTTCACACCGACAGACAGACCTCGGACCCTCTTCTCCAAAACTAACTTCTGGGTATGTGCCTGTCCCCTGTGAATGTTGTTTATTGACCATGGTGTGCCAATTACTAATTAAGTTTTTTTTTTCTTTTCTTTTCTAGAATGGTTGAACAGCAATATGTAGTAACGGCTGGAATGTTTGGTGCAGCGTCATTAATTACAGGAATCTGTGCCGGTATCGTGTTCTCCATGGCGTTACCTGAGTTCGTTACTAGGGTAAGATGGGACTTCTAGAAAGAACAGTGATTTTTTTTGGACCACTTCGAAATATACTCTGAAACTAAGGAAGTATATTGAAGACCATCCTTATGTGATGAGGAGATAACACAACCTGTGTACACTGAATCTCCAAGGGGCCTTTCCCCCCCCCCCCCCCTAAAACAGAGGAACGTAGCACGTTTTTTTCACAAGACAATTGTTGCGTTTTGTGTCCTATTGTCCACCTTAGTTCTTGTTTTAGGAACAAGGAGCGAGAGTGCATTTATAAAAAATTTTTGTAAAGATTATTTTGTCGTAAACAAAGTTTTTATTGAAAATAGAAAACAAGGCAGGGAACGCGTTATCTTGAAGGTGGGACATATCAAAGCATTTGTTTGGAACTGAAAACCCAGTATGACAATAGCTTTTTTTTCTCCAGAGATTTTTTTTTTTTTTTTTTAATGACAATGGCCTATGTTTAATACGTTGATAATAATATCTCTCAGTTATTTGTATAAAAAAACAAATACCAAGTGAATGTATATAAACTGAGACTGTAGTTCTTATAATATTTACTCTGGAACTATTCGTTACTACGAATTGATAGTAAGAGTACGTCGTGTGATTCAGTTGAGTATAGGTGCAGAGTGTGTGTGTAATTATCATTTCATGCGTGTGTATGTGGTGAGAGAGGGCAAGTATGTAATCGTATGAGAGGTTATTTCTTTTTTGTTTTGTTTCTTTCCTTCCCTAAGGCATTGGCCTGTTTGTTGAAAAGAAGTATATATTTGTTCCTGTATCGCAGTAGTGAAGAATCTTTTATTTTATTTTTTAATCCCCCCCTCCCCCCATGTTTTTTGTAAATAACATTTTACAGGCGACTGTAACTGTAATATAAAATGGTGGGAAAATTACAGAAAAATGGTTCGCTGCAGTGACTGGGAAAAGCAGCCGGATTGGTTTACGTGCTTTAGCGATTGTTAGGAGGAATTGTATCCAGATTGGAACTGGGAGATCCGGGTTCGATTTTCGATCACTGCAGCAATAAATTCTTCAGTGCATTTGCAACATGGTACCATCCACAAGTTCGTGGATAGTGAATGGGGAATAGCATTTAAATGTTATTGTTTATTTCTACTCACTGAGAAATGTCATATTTCTTAGATCATTTTGCGGAAGTAATTTTCTTTCTTACCTAGGACATAATTCTTGCATTTTGAGGTATAATATTAAGCTGAAAAAGGACGTTTTATCATTTTCATAGGTTTTCTTTCCAGCAGTATCAAATATCTTGTTTCAGTAACTTAGCCAACAGTAATCGGTGTATTTTACCGACGTATTTGTGTTATAAGCCGGATCCTTCGTGGTCAATTCATAGGGCGATTGTGATAAAGTATTTTTTAGTTTAATTCAATGTTCAGCACACAAAAATGTTTCTTAAATGCTTTTTGAAGAAGTTCGTATAATCTTTCTTCGATATATATATATATATATTTAAATATAGCACTAACGTGAAAAAGATGGGTCAGATATTTTTTGTATGTTCTAATAAGCACTGTTAAATATGTCGACTTCAGAAATCAATGGATACAGCTGACATTTATTAATAAAAAAAAAAGTTCCGAGGTGATTTTTTATGTATAACCCGAAATATTTGTGACACAAAACTGCCATAGTTTCAACAAAGAGACCTTGGACCTTAATGTATCCATGTACAAAAAAAAAGGCACATATAGCTTTTTGGATTAAAAAAAAATATCACATATAGCTTTTTGGATAGAAAAAAAAAGTATTTTAAATTGTAAAAGATGTTAGTTAGTTTGTAGGAACCTTGGATGCATTGTGGGTACATTTTGAAGGTACTTAGAGATCAATAGTATATTATTTATTTATTCCATTTACAAAATACAGAGTAATTTCCATGGAGTTGACGTTTTTTTTACATTTTTTTTTTCGTTGCCATGTTTCTAACTGAGAAAATGGAACTCTACAATGAAGCATGAATGAAGTGTTCATTGTTTAGTTTCTCCTCATGATTATAGGAAACAGAAATCAAAATAAGATACAATGATTATGAGTTCCATGGAGTTGATGATTAATAACTGAGACACACCTCTTCTATTCCACAATACATTGACTGCTTCATGTCTAACGCATACAAAAATGTTGTGTAGTGTTGCCAGCTTCACACTTTTATTACAACTGTTTTGTCAGTCCATGGAGGTGATGAAACAGCGGGTTTCATGTGTTTCAGTAAATGTAATTCTCATACTAGTAGGTTTATTTTCGATTTTATTACGATTCGTGTTTCGAACTAAATTATTCTGAAGAATAATTGTTGAAAATTAACTGGAAAACTAAATACAGTTATTGAAAACATGCCTGAAATATGAAAATGAAGGTGAGTTTCATTCCATGGAGTTGACGTTAAGCATATTTGAGACTAAATAACGTAAATATTATTAAAATATCAAAGGGACAGAAACTGGACCAGTTTTAAGAAGCAAATAGAAGCAAAGAACGTAATTTGGGGCTTATGTTTTGTAAGAAATAATGCAACTTCACAAAAATGCCCCATTTCTGGAGAATAACTCGTATATTTCGGGTTATATATATATAAAAGATGACCTCGAACTTCTTTTTATTCGTCAGCGTCACATTTCGGGACGAGCTTAAACCATAGTGCTGTTACCGCCTATTAAATTCATTTTATCGTATCGTTCAATGTCACTTGGATACATTGGATTCTGGAATCGACATATGTAGTCAGCTAAGGGTTGTGTTTCGATGAAAACCGGTGGTTTCGTGTGCCAATTAAAGAAACATCGCGTGAGATCTTTTTGGGTTAAGATCCCATGTTTAATACAAAGTTTTTCTTACAGTAATCTAAGAACAAGGTAATAGAACTAACCCGAAAGCTTGCGTTTTATTTCAGTGACGCTTGTTGACCTTAAGATCATAAAAATATGACATGAAATAATTTTGTAGACCAGACATTCAAGGGGTGTGGTGTTTTTATATGTAGTATTTCTTGTTGGCTTGCAAAGAACTTCGAATATTATTAAAGGTGCAGTTTCGTTTGTGCGATTGGCGCATACGAAGATCGCATTCAGCGAACGCGAGCGACGGAAGCATGCAGTGGGGTAGTTTCATTTATGCGCTTACGCGCGCGCGACGCCCTACTATGCATGATACATTTAAATGATTTACTTTTCGCGCAGTACAAGTTTAAGATCTTTCTGTAAACAATATTTCTTACAGTAACAAAATTTTAGACGTGATTACAAACAACTATAATAACAATATAAACAACACAACTTTCATTCAATTTAAGACAACAGTGTTACTTCAATTTGCTTGTATACTCTGCTGCCATCTATTGAAGACCAAACGTACTACAGGTTTGCATGTATTCTCCTTCTTTCGGGATTTACCAACAATTTCATAGCATTTTCGTCCAATTCTTGACGTAGCTTTCAGTCCTCATCTCTGCTGAAGTTCATATTTGGCACAAAATACTCCAGATTCAATGAAAACACGAATGTAAACAGCGCATAATACCATACAACGCTTGCGACTGATGCAGCTTGACTGGTCTCCGAAGGAGTCGTTGCAACAGTTGCTAGCGACACCATGCGTCCAACGCGCAAACTAAACCACCACCACTGATTTCCCTTCAACGTGTCAATGCAGTGGCGCGTGCAGCAGTTGCTTGCGATCTTCGTATGCGCCAAACGAAACTGCATCTTAAGCTGTACTTGAGCGTACAAACCAAGAGGCCGTAACTCAGTTGATAGAGCGTTGACTTAGCAGTCAGAAGGTCCTGGGAACGATCCCAAAGGGGCTGACCATCCTCACTGAGGTTTCCCAGGGTTTTTCCGCAGTCACACCGAACTAATAGGAATGTACCTTCAAAATGCGACCTGGTTGGTTTCCTTTCCAAATTCTTCATTACCCTATCCCGGCCTGGGCCAGAGTTGCCTAAAGGTCATAAAATAAAGGTGATGATGGGAGAATTGGTGGAATGAAGAAAGTGGGAGGAAACGGGGAAATTTCGAGAAACCCCACGCACCTGGTGTTTGTCCACCACATGGCACGAACTGGAATCGAACCGAGGACTCAACGCACTTGAGTTCAGCGCTCTACCACTGAGCCACCGCGACCCATTGTACTAGGTGAACTTGTATGTTACTTAGGAAGTGTACAAGACCTTTTCACTCCACAGTGTTGCCAATTTTCAAAGGAAGGAGGAAATAACAATGATGTTCTTTCATAACAAAATAGATGTTCATGGTTGTATCTTCATGACGTGATAAAAGTACTTACTTATCTGGTCAGGCCAACTAACAAGAGTTACGCAGAATTCCTGTGATTCCCATGCGTATGTTGGTTCTGATGTTTAATGGCTAAACATGACCAGTGTCTTAAGTGAATTCTGTCATTTTGTGGATACGGTTTGATTATAGTACTTAAAACATAGCCATTGAAACTAGAGACTTCGTCAAGGTGAGGCCTGTACCACCCCGTTACCCTCAGTTTTATTTCCTGCAATCGTAAACTTCAGTTCCGGTCGTCGGCCTACGCCTTTCAGAACGTAGCTCCCTCTCTGATACATAACTGCGAGATGGAACTTTATAATTATACGAGGGTGTATCCAAAAGTTTTAATTATCACCCGGAAGTTATTGAGCTATGTGTATGAAATTTTACCAGTGGATTTAGTGGTCCTTATGTAAATGACGGAGAAAAAATTAACTCCTTGTCACTTTTGTCGTTAAATCGCCGAACCCGCTATGCGTTTTTCATCTCTGGGAACAACAGAAAGCTGCTTATGGCGAGATCGGGAGAATAGAGAAAATACTTGAAGATTTCAAAGCCACAGAACCTTCTTTTCTCAACCGAAACTTGACTAAGCTGATGCAATGTCCGTAAGGAAACGAACACCTTTGGTGAAACCCATCGTGCAGTCACATTAGTCATGTGTAGTTGCTTGTGAATAGTTTTCCAGACACTACCATAACAAAGTCCAGTTTCTTTGACGATAATTGGGATGGTTGCTCTTCGGTCTTCCAAAAGAAATCCACCATTTTCTTCACTGTGGCCGCATCGTCCGTTCGTGATGGTCTTCCAGTTTTTGGATCGTGTGTGAGCAACATGTGGCTAGTTTGGAAATTCCTTCTTTACCTCGAAACAGTGTCATATGACGGACAATCATTATCATAAACAGCCATCAATTCATCACGGATTTGCTGGGCACTGTTCACCTTCAAATGCAGGAACTCTATCTCGCTGGAAATCTCAATCTTCTCCATATTGCAGATTACTGACATCTAATGCATCGTGTAAAGAAAGGAAAGGACACATGGAGCTATTTTTTTCTCCGTCATGTACATAAGGACCACTAAATACACTGGTAACATTTCATACACACAGCTCAATAACGCCCGGGTGATAATTAAAACTTTTGGATACCCCCTCGTAAATAAAAGAAATAAACCAATCGACACATACAAACAGAAAATACAGTTGACGAGCTTATTTACAGAAGTGCACATGTCCAGTGAGGACAAGTTTACAGTAGCCGTAAAAGAAACTATTTGTTGGGAAGGGTGAGCACTAGAATTGTGTGAATTATCTAATAATGCAACTAAAAGCACTGTCTAGTTACATTATTAGATAGTGGTCACCCTTCCCAACAAATAGTTTCTTTTACGGCTACTGTAAACTTTTCCTCACTGGACATGTGCACTTCAGTAAATAAACTCGTCAGTTAGTGCTTATCTGAATGATTGCTTTGTATGAATGAGTTTAACATTGCAGTGATGGACAAACATAGTTACGTACGATAAGGGCATAAGGAAAGCATTATTGATAGTAATTATTCGACAATCAAGCACATAGCCGAGATTATAGTGAAGATGGCTCACAGATATCTCAGTATCTTCAGGCGGTTTCGAGAAAACTTTGATTTTATATTGTTGGGCCATTTTAACGTTAATTTAAAGCAGTAATCTCTAACAAAAGATGGCAGCACTACCTCCGTATATGTCTAATGTATTTGTATCGTTGCACGAAATTATTTCAATGCTGCTGCTACAACAATCAAGCGATTTCAACAATGAACAAAAAAGAAAAGAAAAAATCGGCATTGATCGAACTTTTGAGGTTATGAACTTTCTTCCCAGAAAATTTAAACTCTCTCGGCTTGAATTTGTAGCAGCAGCATTGAAATAATTTCGTGCAACGATAAAAATACATTAGACGGAGATAATGCTGTCATTTTTTGTTGAAGATCGTTGCTTTACATTAACCTTAATAATTAATGACTTGGGGGCCTCTTGAAATCCACAAACATCAACCCCTCTGCTGGAATTCGAACCCAAAAGCTTGCACATGTCTCAGACCACCAAGGTCGGCGCAAGTGTTTTCTAGTATTACCTATTCATAGAAACTACTTTTATCATTGTAACACACACATGTAAACAAATTAACATACATATCTGTATTTTGTAAATGAAGGGAAAACATCAAATCTTAATAATATTTTTTAAAAAATTTTCAATCTTGACCTCTTGTAGCGAAATGTATCCATTTTCGGGGAGACTGAATGCGTTGGTATGAGTTCCTAGTTCAAGAGCCTGTAAATAACGGGTGCTGGGATTTGAACAATACGCAAAGTTTCACAAATAAAGGGCATGGGGAGGAAACAGTGCTAACCCACATTGAGCATGAATTGAGATATTACGTTAGGAAAATTCATTCTGTCTTGCCGGCATATGAGGTTTCCCATAAAGCAAATTGCCGATGTGCTGCCATCTGTTGTTTTTAACTTGAACTGTGTACACCGTTCAGCTCACATGAGGGTTATTTAACATGTGGGTTACCATTATTTCCTCCCATGCTCTTCAAATAACCTAAAACCGGGTTTTTGTGTAAAATCAGTTTTGTAATCTGCTAAATCTTAACATTCGTATTTTTAATTGTTTTGATGAGAAAAGACAGAGACACAAACATTTCCATTTTAAGAGAGAACTTTAAGCCTGCGAGCTTATGTACATATGTTTGTCCCTCACTGTACAATTTATATACGGAGAAGTGTGTGAACTAGTTGCATGATTTGTTACATGACTGTATGGTGAGAGAATGAACGATTTGAAGTGCCAATTCAGAAGAAAAAAAAATCGATCGTTTTATGTCCATTTTTATGAAATTTATGTATTAATAGAAAAAAATGTATAGATTAAATAAAAATAACGTGTGAAATATATTGAAAATAATTTTAAACTCGCAAGAACAATAAACAGACTGCTGTAGTATTGGTTACCGTTAGATCAAATGAAAATCTGTATGCATTAGAAGTCTTGTAATGTAGCGTGTTGGGTGAATTAATAACCGAACAAGAGTGTTTGATACTTTTGTAAAGAGATCAGATTTGTAGACTGGTGAGAGATCTAGGGAAGAGCGAAATAGCACATCTGTCGTAGAAGCATGCATAAGGAGACTTTCTAGTTGTAACGTAAGAAGAAGGAGCGTGTGTGCATAGAGATAGAGCATCACTCATTATCAGATGTAAAAAAATACTTTCGAGTTTCATCAAATAAAACTGAAACTATGTACTGTGTTCTTTTCTTATTTCTTTCAGCTCGTAGTCTACCTTAAAATATACTTGTTCCTTGTAATTGAAGGTATTTTTTTTTTAAATAATAATAAGGAGCAAATTAATTATGTATCAGGATCTTCCTCAGGTTCTTGTAGCTCAGTGGTAGAGCGTTGGCATAGTGTTCGAAAGGTCGTGGGTTCGATCCCAGCGACCGACCATTCTGACTGAGGTTTTTCCTCCGTCATACCTGGCAAATGTCGGGATGGCACCTTCAACATAGGCCCTGGTCGACACTTTCCCCTCCTCTATCCCGGCCTGAGTCTTAGATGCCTAAAAGCCATAAATAAAATTCAGTTCTCTGTGGAGAGTGATCAAAAAGTGTGGAAATGCCCTTGTACTTTCAAATGCTGAAAGAAATTGAATGGATGGTATGTTTTTCATGGCCGCCATATTGAATCTGGATTCATTGTCTTACATGGGAAGGAGGTGGTGTAATATATCATTTTGGGCTAGAATATTACGAGAAATAAATTTCTGAAGTCAGTTTTGTCGTATATGTAAATGTATTGAGATAAGGTAGGCTGAAAACATTCATTTCCTTTTGAAATAACGTCAGAAAAGTGAATCCATATCGATAAGGCACTATACTACCCAGAAACATTTTTTGTATGCCTTTTGGTTTCATTACCTTCGTTCACGAAATCGGTGTTTTCAGGCTATTGCATATTAGAGTTCTATATTCTTATCTCTCAGAATATTACATTCACAGCAACAGTGACTTCAGAAACTTGTTTTCCGTCAATTCTTTTGTGCCCCATCAGTATATTTTTTTTTCATGTGTTAGTAAAACAACGCAATACACTCCTGAAATACTCTCTTCAAAGTAATACAATAAATACTACCGAAACATAAATCTGCTGCAGGGTTGCCACCTCACAAGAGCAAATTCCCTTGGACAGGCGTCTAAAAAAACGCATTTTTCGGTGAAAAAGCGCCAGATTTTGTGTACATGATGAAAGCAAGAAAGGTTTAGAAGCCTAGAATACTGATCAGTGATCACCCATCAAGGTTTGGTTGGTTTAGATCTCGTTGTGTGTAACATAAAAGGTTGGTCAATCTGAATCCTTACCGTAGTTACAGCTGCGAGTTTTTTTGTGCAAGAAGTCACCAAAAAAAAAAAACTTATCTACGTTGCGTGTTTGAACTGAGAATTTCAACAATGTACGGTAAGTTCTTACCTTAAAACTGCATACCTGGCATTGCGTCATCTGAATTTAATGTCTGTTCTGCCAAACATTCTTTGATCCACTCCTTACGAAATTTCTGCATTGTCTGTATGCAGGCTTTGTTTCTTCCATTATAATACACTACAAAAATCACCAACCTTGGCACAAATCTTAAAGATTCACTCACACCACACAAACAAGAATTTCCCAGAGTGAATTCCTCTTCAGTCCACAGCTCATACGATACACTGACAAGATATTATCCAGTTGTTAAGGTGCGGGAATATCCCGAAATGAATGATAAACTTCTAATCGTAAGCGACAAGAAAGTATGACGGAAATTAACTGCACCAAACAATGAAGTCAACAACAAAACGAATCGTGCTTTGGATAGAAGCAAACAAACATCACTCATTCGGTGGGATTATCTGTATTTTGGAAATAAGAAAAATAAATCCGCTGATAATACAGGAACCCTCGGACGACTTCCTGTAAAACCTCCAAATTTCCCACTAACCGCGGTGTAGCTTTTTGCCCCACTAGTTGCCAACCCCAAAACCTCCAGATTTAGCGGGAAAGCGCTGATGTTGGCAACCCTGATCTGCTGCTACTTTGTTTTGAGGGTGAAAATAAAGCTGAGGTCTTAAAGTGAACTTTGGGATGTCAGAATACGACATGTAGTGGAAACCGGAACTCAATATCTTTATAAAATAACCTGGAGGAGAGAACTACATATGCACTAACTTCTGTTTACCATATAATTTAGCAAATAGAACGCAAAACATTTTCTTCCATACGCTACAAAAAATAACAATGAAAACTTCATTCAAGAAACATTTCAGAGACCTTTTATGCAAAGACGTTTCACAAGCGACTTGAGGGCAGCACCGTTTTCTGTATAACAATGGAAGGAAATGAGGCGTGATTTTCTGCTGCCGTTCGTGTCCTGCAGAACACGAGAAGCTAAACAGTGAACATGTTTACAAAGACTCAGGTTGTGCTTTTCCTCCACAGCGTTGCCAGGTGTTTTTTTAGCCAGTTGCTCACATGTTTCCCTATATCTCATGTACAAAACGCACTGGCAACACCACCATCTTTTTTCTTCCTTTGTTTTTTTTTTTCCAGCTACTGAAGCGACATTTCGTAAGCGATAAAAAGGTACAAAAAAGACCTCATGGTAGCCTGCTTTCAAGTTGCGCGAGGCAAAACGTCATGCATAAAAGGTGTCTTACACGTTTTCGTGTTTTACAGTAATATTTTTAGTACAAGGCTCGAAACATTGTACATTGGTGCGAGGAGTGATGACAGGACGAAAAATATGTCTTCCCTTTCCTTAAAATTTAATACTAATTAAGCAGGAAATTATTTGTCACCAAAAGAGGTAGAGGGGAAAATTAATAAGCATGGACTGGAGTACTGGACATTAAAGTTCACTGAGTTATTTCCTACGTAAAGTAGTTTTATGGGGAACTAAAGCTCCCACAATCTACCTTGCGCTCACAGTTTTATCATTATACTTTATTTTCTGCACGTCAAAAATTTAAGTCACGGTCGCCTAACTGTACATATACATTTAGTCAGGATTTGACATTGTAAAACAAGGTGACGCCAAGCTTCATTCTGATCCGTCGCACGCAAGTCCGGATGAAGATGAGTCTCAAGTGACGAAGTGGCAACACCGCATTCTTTTGTGTTCAGATCATAACAGGGAGACCTGCAGGAAGGCAGCGCTGAAAATCGACGGAGACAAAATATGCTTGTTATACAGTGGTGTAGCTACAAGATTCGTCGTTTCCATATCGAAACTAATACAATGGACATTTGTGGTGAAAATATATGTAACATTTACCTGTGGATCTCTAGTAAGGAATCGACAGAAAGTAATATTAATACTACCGCATGTTCAGATTGAAGGACGGACATAGCACCTGGACTAAGTAAACATTTTCCATTCTTTTAGCAATACGTGTGTATGAAGCTATAATTTATGAAGATACGACAAAACCATTTCGCATTTCGAAGTGAAAGTATAAGATACTTGACGTTAACCAGCGACGTGAACTACGGCACCACTTCGCGAAGATACTTGACGTTAACCAGCGACGTGAACTACGGCACCACTTCGCGAAAATTAACGAAGTCAGCCGAGTGAGTATCGTCTGCATGCCGAAGGATGACCACGGAACAAAATACGTCGCTGGTTAACGTCAAGTCACTCTCCTTGCGTCGGAGCGGCATTTTTTAAAAATGTTATTTAAATGAAACAGAATCCTATACCCTATGATATTTAATTATACAGTATTTTGATAATACATTTGAAATGAACCAATTCTGAATACCACCGGCATTTTTTTAACCTCTTAGGTATGAAGAAACTGCTGTCTGGGTTTATTTTTCTGATTAACTGCTTGGCGGGCTGAGGGCTCCTTTTCCTATATTCTAGCGGGAGAATAGTCGTTCGTTTTCCTATATTCTAGCGGGAGAACAGTCGTTCGTTGTGTTGTTTCTTGTAGTTTTTAGTGGATTTAGTGGAGCTTTATTTTCTCTTCGTATTTAGTGTGTTTTTGTGTTCGTATTTATAGTGCGTTGATGTGTGAGTAAAGTCGATCAAAATGAACGAAATTAAACAGCATGTATGTTCAGAGTGTGGAAAGAACTATGACCATAACAAATCACTTAGGCGTCATGTTTCGAAAGCACATCCGAATAAATTAAACGAAATCGCGCCTCCTTTAAATACCCAGAAATCATTTGCTTATCAATGCCCAAATTGTGATAAACAATTCAATCACCTTGAAAATTTCAGATATCACAAACGCAAGTTTCATGCAGAACAACCAATTAAGAAAAATCACCTTAAATGTGTTCTATGCACTTTTGTAACGGACGGAGAAAAAAAAATGCACGAACATTTTGCGTTACAACATGCTCTTACAGTGGAATCACAAGAAAAGCAGTTTCCATCATTTCAGAGTTTCATGGAGTGGAAGCAAGAAATTGAAAAAGAGACGCTCACAAGGTACGTAATAAAACAACAGAAATATTGGAGCAAGTATCTAAAAAGCAAAATTCTGACACTTCCTTAATAACCCAAAAACAAATGGTTGAAGAACGCATCAGAAATGTCATTCATAAGATCAATACATCAGAAGAGGTGCAACTTTTGAATAAAGCAATTGCATCTTTTGAAGCGACGTTGGAAGCAGTGCATTCCCATGAAGCTTCCAAATTACTTTCGAAATCCACGACAGCGAAGAGAAACAGAGAAAACTCTTTTCGACCAAGAAGAAGAAAGTTACGCATAAGCAAGGGATTACAAAACCAAGTTCAAGTGAAGTACAGGATACTGCAGTATCCTTACTGTTACACCATGAGTGAAACAAGTGAACCGGGGATAGACTACATTGCAATGTCATGCTCTTTTGGTGCGTGTGTGTGTGTGTGTGTTTTGCTTGAAACTTGCGTTTTAAAACTGAAGCCGAAAGGTGATGTATATATATTTTATGGAGTGTTTCCTTTGGAACTTGCGTTTTAAAAGTTTTATTTAAAATATGATGTTATGTATAATAATTCATCTGGAAACTCGTTAAAAAAAAGGAGAGAGAGAGAGAGGAAACTTCAGTTGAAATGTGATGTGTATATTTGGAGTATTTCGCATGATCGAACTTCACTACTTTTTTTTAACTCGCTTCCTCCCACTTATCTGTATCTCATCTGGGAATTCAACGCAGCCTACGTTATAACCTCAACACATGGATTCCTCGGTATAAATAAGGTAAGTGTTTTTCATTTCAAATAAATATAAACTTTAAAAATTTTGTTGTTTTTCCGTAAACATTTGCGCGTTAAGAGCCCTCACTTCTTTTCGAGGATGTCAGATTTGAGTGTGCTGGGAGCGGGGAGAAGGGTAGTGTAGGTGTGGCCACTCGTCTATCAGTCGAATTCGTCCTGTAGTTTTTCCACTTTGCATTAAATATCGTTATCGGTACTTACACATTTTCCTTTTGTTTTGTCATTTGTTAGGTGACGTATTCACACAAAAGATACTATAAATTTCTTACTGTCCTTCTTTCACAAGTCACACAGAACGTTAACTTTCTCATCGAATTATTTTTCTCCCCTTAGATAATTCTCTCATATCAGATATGGCAACCTTGAAATTCCGCCCAAAATAGTTCTCATCAATAAAGCGTGTAAACTTCGGTTATAAGTTATTTTGTTTAAAACTTTTCCTGCTTGAAAACAATAATAGTGAACTTAGCTTTCAGACATCCCTACAGACGTTGATTCAGTATAAACGATGAATCCTATACTTCTGGGACTGTTTTACTGCAATACTTCCGCGATGCTTGAATGGCAAATGGAGTTGCATTGCAGTCGACTTTGGAACGCTGGAACGTCGTAGCCACTCTGCAACTGCACACAAGAGAATATAGTAACCTTG
>JAGDQP010016967.1:0-39540 GCA_022664845.1 Lepisma saccharinum
ACTACCACGAGCCCTACAGGCTCTAAACAACGCACGAATTACTAAAACAAGGCAACTAATTACTAGCAATCTTGCCAACTAGACCACGGACACTAACCACAAAGGTACCAAACGAGAAGCCTTTCCAAAACATTAATGGAAACGACAATTGAGCTAAACCAACTCACAAGGTTCTCCAGGACGAAAATCAATAGCCATTACAGGCACAAACCTGCCAGTGCACGGCTAGCACTAATTATATACTCTCTCTGATATGTAGGCCACTAGACCACGGCCAAAAATGAAATATACCACGCATACAGCAAAGGTTTTTGCTAATAAGAAAACTATCTTTGAAAAGGAAAAAAGAAGAACAGAAAGAACCGACCACCAATTTCACACATTTTTTTAAAAAAGAAACAAGGCAAGTAAAGAAAATAAACAACGGATGTTATCATATAACATTTATGAACACACAGGTATGCATACTCTTACATGCACATGAGATAATTTGTTTCTGGCGTGTGTACTCACTTGTCATATACATATAAAGGAAAACACAATCATCACACACACACCTTATTTGAACGAGTAATTGGAAATCATCCTAAAGAAGGCCTTGGGCAGGCATAGTGGTTAATGCACTCTCCTCTTATATGCATGGCCACAGGTTCAATCCCAGCCCGGTCTGGTTCCTGAAAAGGAGGCTGGATATAGACCCAAACTGGAACAAATCAAAAACTTCCCGAACACGTTTTACATACCCGACTAGAAACAATGTGAGATTTCGGAATAGCCAAGAGGTTAGCACGCTCACACTTTATACAGGAGGTTACGGGTTTGATTCCCGCCAGACCCACTGAAAGACTGGTTTAGAATATGCCTTACCAAAAAATTGTAGGTTCCATCCTTAGAAGCTCACGCACCCACCCAGAATATTAATAACAACTGAACGGAGCAAACAAGATGTAAACTGCATATTTAAACACAAAAACAACACAATACTGATTAAAATACATTCTAATAACACAATAATTCTCAAACACAAAGACCGAGTAGTTTTAACTAATATAAAAAACACCCTTAACCAAACCAACCTGTGAACACGGCACAGTTGGATCCTGAACCCAGTACCAACGTGTTAAACATACAAAAAAATAATTCCGCAAACTTAAGAACCCCAGCAGTGGTAAAGAGTTTCTTTAATAAAAAGATGCCTCACAAATTCGATGAAAAATGGGCATGTATACCCTCTAAGGATGCCCTACCGTAAAAATAAGAACCCAAACTGTATCCACGGACTGTGATGGCTCCGAGGTACTGGGCTTCAAACTACAGTGCATGAATTATATCAGTAACACAAAATATTCGTGCAATTTTTTTCCCCCGTCCGTTTCAAAAGTGTATAGAACACATTTAAGGTGATTTTTCTTAATTGGTTGTTCTGCATGAAACTTGCGTTCGTGATATGTGAAATTTTCAAGGTGATTGAATTGTTTATCCCAATTTGGGCATCGATAAGCAAATGATTTCTGGATCTTTAAAGGAGGCGCGATTTCGTTTAATTTATTCGGATGTGCTTTCGAAACGACGCCTAAGTTATTTGTTATGGTCATAGTTCTTACCACACTCTGAACATACATGCTGTTTAATTTCGTTCATTTGGATCGACTTTACTCATACATCAACCCACTATAAATACGAACACAAAAACACGGCTCTACTAAATACGAACAGAAAATAAAACTCCACTAAAACATAAAACAAACAACACAACGAATGACTGTTCTCCCGCTAGAATATAAGAAAAGGAGCCCTCAGCCCGCCAAGCAGTTAACCCAGAAAAATAAAAACGCAGACAGCAGTTTCTTCATGCCTAAGAGGTTAAAAAAATGCCAATGGTATTCAGTCTTGGTTCATTTCAAATGTATTATCAAAATACTGTATAATTAAATATCATAGAATATAGGATACGTCCGTGAAGTTGCCCCCCCCCCACATGCGCACTAACGATCACTTATAGTGCATCCGTTAGTGCTTCGTTAGTGCTCCTAAGTGCTACCAATTAATTCGTTAGTGCTTCAAAATTACGGCCAGAATTAAAATTCCACTCCGACGCAAGGAGAGTGTGCGCTCTTTCCCCTCCCTCTCCTTGGCTTCGACGACTACTCACTCTACTCACTCGGCAAGCTTCGGTAATTTTCGCGAAGTGGGCGTGGTCGGTGCCCTAGTTCACGTCGCTGGTTAACGTCAAGTCTGTACCACCGTCAGTTGCCTACTGACATCCGAAGAGTGAAGATCGTCGTGGAAGTGTCCAGTGGAGAAGGAAGATCATCGTGGAATAGTGTAGTGCGCAGTGTCGTCGCTCCAGGAGAAGAAAGATTGTCGTCGACCGTCGTAGAGTGAATTGTGTAGTGTCCAGTGAAGTATATTTTTCTGTTGAGTTGTGTCAAGTTATATACTATAAAATATTTATTATATTTATTTTAATTTGTTAAAGCTTAAAAATACTCCAGCCAATTTTATGCATGGAAGTGTTAAATGACGTACAAACAACTGGAGAGCGTAATGATTCAAAAATAAAAATTATAAGTGAAAAACGTAAAATATATAAAAAATTCGATAAGGAAGGTAGACTAATAGAAGTACAAATTAATAATCCTCCAGAAAATGAAAACCCTTTAACTTGGGTTATCATATTATTTATTTATTGAACACAACAGGTTAATAGCCTAATTGTGGTGTTGAACATACACATATGACATTTTCTACATACACACATAGGTGTAATTTGTAGCTGCATGGTAACATATTCTGCATAAAGTATTCATTATTTTATATAAGAATGGAATTCTCTCATATTTACGTTAAATATATGAATATCAGGACATTCTTTAAGTATACAATTGTATAATGAGCACATTCTCCTAATAGGCGATATGTCCATTGCTTTAGTTCTTTGGGCCGAAAGGTGGAAGACAGCATTACGCGGTCGAGTTACTCTATGCGGTACATGCAGCCTTAATTCAGATAATAAGCTTTCTGAGTCGATTTTACTGTGCAAGAGTTTGTGTAGGAAAGTTAAGAGAAAATTAACTCTTCTGTTTTCAAGAGATTGTAACCTGTACTTATTTACCAGGTCTAAGTACTTTTCAAATTTAGGAGATATTACAGTTTCATTGTGTGTCAAAAATCGTACAAATTTAGACTGCATAATTTCAATTTCCCGAGAGTTCTTCTGTGTATTAGGATCCCATATTATTGCTGCGTATTCTAACTTTGACCTAACATACGCTGTATATAAAGTTTTTAAGACATCAATATTCGAGAAGTCGCTAGTTAACCTCATTACAAACCCGAGGTCCCTGTAAGGTTCGCTAACAAGGCGATTTATGTGCATGTCGAATGAGAGGTTAGATTTAATGGTTACACCAAGATCAGTAATTGAATCTACTCGAACTAGTGGTGAGTCATTAACTTTGTATTCGAATTTCAAGTAGTTTGTTTTTCTAGTATATGACATTACACTACATTTATTAATATTTAATAATAACATGTTTGTTTTACACCAATTGGAGACTGCATTAATATCATTTTGTAAGGAGACCGCGTCCAATTCGGAGGAAATACTACAATAGATTTTTAAATCATCTGCAAACAGAAGTTTCTTGGAGGATGTTATGACAGCAGGCAAGTCATTTACAAATAATAAGAACAAAAGAGGTCCAAGGTTCGATGCTTGAGGCACACCAGAATTTACAACATATTCTTCGGTTATACTATTTTTGTAACGAACACGGTGACACAAATAGGATGCTATTAACTGGCGAAGTTTTTCTGAGAAGTTGAATGTTACAAGCTTGCTAAGTAGGATGTCATGATTAATGACATCAAAGGCTTTCGAAAAGTCTGTGTAAGTTACGTCTACTTGACCTCTATTATCAATTTGTCTAGCTAAAAAGATGTGTGAATTCAACAAGGTTGGTTACAGTCGATTTATTTAACAAGAATCCATGTTGGAAGGGCGAGATTATTGAGCGAACGTGTGAGTATATACGTTCATGTATAGTAATTTCAAATACTTTGGCTGGCGCAGATATTATGGCAATTGGACGATAATTTTTAATTTCATTACTCGTGCCACTACTTTTAGGAATGGGACAGATATCGGCAAGTTTCCATTTGGCAGGGAATTTACAGGTTGCTAGCGATTTATTGAAAATCGCTTGCATTGGATATTTTAGTATTTCCGAACAGCCTTTGATAATATATGATGGGACTATATCAGCCGCGAAAGATATCCGAGGTTTCAGTTTTTTAATAGCTTTTTCTACGTCCTTCAGTTCAATGTGTTCGAGAAATAATTTATCTAAAATTTCAGAACAATTGTGTTCAGTTAAAGTATTAAGGTTATATTTTGACACATTGTAGGCTACTTGAAAATGTTTCATGAATGCATTCGCAACAGCAGTTTCTTCACTTAATTGCTGTCCCTCGTAATTTAGCACATTGCATTCTGATTTTCGTCTTTTATTTTTTATGAATGTCCGAAAGCTTTTGGGTTCAGTTAAATGTCAGTTTCACAATTGCGCAAATAAGTTCTATAGGCTGCAGATATTTCTTTTTTCGAGAAAGTAGGTAATTTTTTTAATTTATTATAGTGATAAATAACAACTCCGATTGCTTGTTTCCATTTTCTACGGTGGTATGTCTTTTTTATTAGTTTAATTAAGTAATTTGAAAACCAGATAGGTTTTTTTTCGTGGTATACATTTATCGGAAATGGCATATAATGTATTATAGAAAGGGTCAACAGCATCATCGACAGTTAAGCTGTCCGATACACTTTTCCAATTAACTGATGCAATGTCGCGATACAATTGCTCGTAATTGGCTTTGGAAAAGTTGTAATCAATTGTATGTGATTTTACTATATTTTTGATCCGCTTGGTGTACATAAATTCAGCTAATAATGCAGGATGATGAACATCCTCAGGAATGATCGAGTCATGTTCATGCATTACAACAACACTTTGAAAGTTAGAAAGCACTAAATCTAATGTTTTACCATATTTGTTTTTAACATTGTTGAAAGATTTTAAATTGTAAAAATTCAACAAATTATATAATTCACGGCAGGTTGTTGTCGAGTTAAGAAAATCGAAATCAGTTCCTCTCAGTTCAGAAATATTGTAATCACCTATTACGAGAATGCTGCTTTCTGGTGGTAATACACTATATATAAAATCAAAATAATCTTAGTATACTGAAATAGGAGACACAGGTACAATATAGACAACACAGGTATTGGAAGGTATTGAAAAGTTATTAGCCCACCTCATACAAGGTATTGATAATAATGATCAAGTGGGGCTCACATTTAGAAATGAGAGCGAACCCCATAGATCACTTTGGTTATCGTTTCGACAGGCACAAAATATGTCTGTTGAAAACGTTTTACATGCTATGGAAAAAGTTGTACAATCCAATGCGTCATTTTTAAATCAAGAATGATTCATGGCTAATTTTCATCATATGTACATGCCTAAAGGTGAAGGTCTGGTTAAACAGGGTCTATCCGATATTGACGAATATATTAAATCAAATAAGGGTATAGCTGTAATTAAAATAGCGATACTCGCCGATGCGGTAGTAGTGGCTATGGGGTTAATAAATAATAAAATTAATAAGAAAGAACGAAGAAAATATTATGATCAAAGGAAAAAAAAATATGAACACCAAAGTAAATAGATTATGCGTTAAAGTGGGGAACACTGGCGGTAGAATTGGAGATATTCACCAATTTCAAAGTGTGCTAACTGATTAGAAAATAACTGTGTATGGGGATTTGTCGTGCCAATTAATTCTATATGGAGTTGGTGGTGGTGAAACCCCCATTAATTTACTATTAATAAGCAATCATTATAATGTAATTACAAGCTTGACGGCGGCATTTTCAACCGTCTATTATTGTGAGAAATGTCATACGAGATATCAAAATACATATAAACACCATTTTAAATGCCAGGCTGGTTGTGCACAGTGTAGAACACTCCATGTGTTCATGTGAAATCCTTAATAAAATGTAATGACTGTAATCGATCATTTTGTGGTAGTGTGTGTTTCAATAATCATAAGGGTATGGTATGTAAAACTAGAAAACAGTGTAATTTATGTTTAAAGGTGTATACATTAACAAAGGTTCGTAACCCTCATATATGCGGGGTAATATATTGTTTAAACTGCCGTAGTATGATGCCCCACAACCATTTATGTTTCATGCGGCCGAAAAGAGCGCATGATGTCGAAACTATAGTCAGAAAAAAGCTATGGTTGCATTTTACGATATTGAGAGTCGCCAGGATGAAACAGTGGATGGGGTAAATAATGTGTATAGACACGTACCCAATCTATTAGTAGCACAACATTTGTGTTATAAATGTATTGGTATAAATTATATACATTTAAGTTGTTCTGTGTGTGGTGTAAGAGAACAGGTCTTCAAGGGTGAAGATTGTGTTCTACAGTGTTTAAATTGTCTTGTTGGGAAGCAATCTTCTATCAATAATATTACATGTGTTGAGCACAACGCCCGAGGCTGGCCTGCGTGGTGCACGACTGATGAAAAGAAACATAAATTTATAATCAACTATTATAATAAAGAAGGTATTAAATTGGATTCGGACAAAAAAAGGGGGAAATAATGGTCGTAAGAGTTTAGCTACAATAGCACTAAATAGTTTTTGGGGTAAATTCGGCCAGAAAGAAAATTATAGTGAAACGTCAATAATAACTGACCAGGGTGAATATTTTAATAAGTTAACCGATCCAAATATTGAGGTGCACGAAGATATTCAAATTAACGAGGACACGTTAATTTTAAATTGGCAGTATCTCGATAGCGCAAGTGTACCACACACCAATACAAATGTGATAATAGCTGCTTATACTACTGCCCACGCTCGTCTGGAGCTCTATAATTATTTGGATAAATTAGGTAAATATGTGCTATACTATGATACGGAAAGTATAATTTATGTGGAGACTCCAGACGGGCCAAAGTTAGAAACAGGTGATATGCTTGGTGAACTTACTAACGAGTTACAAACATACGGTGTCGAGGCGTTTATTAGTGAGCTCTGTTCCGGAGGCCCAAAGAACTATGGATTTGAAGTATACAACCCCGATAATGAGAAAAATTCTTGTGTGTAAAGTTCGAGGAATAACAATTATGAAAATTCTAAAAAAAAATATTTTCCAAAAAATAAAAGAGATGATACGTAACAACGCTCTACCTGTTCATGTGTTTAGCGAAAGAAAGACTACTCGCATGAAAGATCATAATATTGTTTCTAGACCGGAAAAGAAATTTATCAGTTGGTGTACACGAAAAGGAAAAGATGAGCTAATAATTATGATACAGTTCCATACGGTTTTAAAAGGCAACGAATAGATTAAATAAGTTATTATGGTATTGTATCTATTTTTTTCATGTACAGAGAGGAAGAAATAATAATGAGTAATCAAATTTTAAATCATTATTATTATTTTAATGAAATTAAAATATGTGTTGGTCTTGCATATGATGATAATGCGGGGACATTTTCTGTAGTTATTTATTTACATAATTACTACGATCCTATACGCTTTTCTCTCAAAGAGTGGTATAATTTTCTATCATATTTTCTATATATTGACAACTATTTTAATTCAACTACAGTAACTTCACTGCCCACAGAAGTTTCTCTTAACGCTAATTATGAGCTATCATTGTCGAATAATTTTAAGAGTACTCGCCAGTGTGTTATTCGTTCATCAGATGATGATAATAACGGCCAGGTAAATGTTAGTATTTATACGTGGAGAAAACTTCAACAGGCAATATTTACATGTTGACAGCTATGTGAAGACATAACAAAATATGCTCAAAAGTGTTTAGAGCAGAATAATACTATTCCAGAATGTTCTAATTTGTCTAAACAAATTGTACTGGAAGTATTGGCATTATTAAATGGTAATAATAACAATGTTTTATTATATTACTAATTTATTTTATAATATATTAGAATATGGAGTTTTAATATCCATTTACATGTATTGTCGTCGGCCCGACAAGATGTGGAAAGACGTACTTTGTAAAAACATTTCTACAACACTATGCTGAAAAATAGAAAAAATATAGTATGGTGTTATGGCGAATGACAACCGATATACAATACTCTCTCCTCATGCTGTAAATTTAAAGAAGGATTGCCTCAGGGTGATGAATTTTCAGCGGAAGAAGTCCCGCACCTTATAATTATAGATGATTTAATGCGTGAAGGTAATAACCGTCTTGCAGATATTTTTTACCAAAGGTAACCACCATAGGAATTTAAGTGTTATTTTTATTACTCAAAATATATTCCATCAGGCTAGAGGTATGCGTGATATTTCGTTAAAATTGTCACTATATAGTGTGTTTTAACAATCCTAGAGATCAGGCTCAAATTAATTACCTGGCACGTCAATTATATCCAGGTAACGCAAAGTTTATTCAGGAAGTCCGATGCAACCCAAAATGCTCACGGTTACCTATTATTTGATTTAAAACAGAATAATCCCGATGAGCAGCGCGTTTGAACAAATATTTCCCCCTCGGATTCATTTAATTATGTTTATGTTCCTGTAAAATAATACTAACTTTTAAATTTTTATATATTTTAACAACTATTTTCTATTATAATAGACGCAAAAAATTATTAATACGCAGAATGCACACTTACTAAGACTTTTAGCAAAGGCAAAACCTAAAGCTCGCAAGGCGATATTACAAAATGCAGATTCCGACTTAATTCGTTCTATTTGTGAATGTTCGTATAACGTATTGCAAGGAAACGTTCCGTTAAATAAAAAGGAGAAAAATAAATTGCAGAAATATAAAAAGCAGCTTAGGTATTTGGTAAGGAAAGGACCGACGCTGAAACAAAAGAAAAAACGTATAATTGTACAAGAAGGTGGATTTCTCACTGCATTGCTTGCACCCATTCTAGAAGGTTTACTGTCTAGTCAGTTTAAATAATGCAGCATGCGAAAAAACTTATTATAATTTCGCCCGAAATATTACATTATTATCAAACTATATCTAATCTCGATGACGAGATGAAAGAAATTTTAGATAATAAGATTATGAGTGTAGAAGAAAAGTGGGTACAATATAAAGAGGTATTCCAAAAATATTTACACATTGTTCAAAAACCAATAGCAACAACAACTACTACTGCTGCTACTACTACTAACAAACAGGGTGGTGCGGAGGTTTAGGAAGAGGATGAGGATGAAATAATATCTACCCTCCCCGAAATTTTCCTGCGTAAAGCAAGACCTTTAGTACGTAAATTAAATCAAAATCCCGACATTCAATGGGATGCCAATGGTAATGTTAATATATATGGTAAATCAATTCCTGGTGCTAATATAGTATATTTAATATCTAATTTTGTTAGGTGTGGTAAGAAAAAATATTCCACTCGCCGGTTGGGAACCATTTGCCGTTATATTAGCAAAGTCCAATATACGATTAGAGTATATTGGTAACCCTCAACGAATAGAGTATATTCGAAAGCTGACAGTTGCTGCTCCCAAAAAGCAGAGGATTAGGAGGAGGAAAAGGAGCCGGAGCCATCACGTAAACGTAAAACAGATGTCAATTGGCTCAACTATAAATTATGAAGAAGTTAGCTACTATAACCCTTCACATCCTGCCTCGTTTTCAACAGTTCAAGCATTATGGAAAGCTATAAAGAAATCAATACCTTTACACAGGGTATAACAATGGTTAAAAGAACAACCGACATTTACACTGCATAAAACAGCACCTAAACGGTTTCAACAGAATCCCTACCTTGTGTTTAATATTGACGATCAATGGCAAGCTGATTTAAATGATATGCAAAGTCTACAAAAATAAAATGATGGGTCCCGGTATATTTTAACAGTGATTGATATATTTAGTCGCTATGCATGGGCCGTGCCTGTTCGTAGTAAAACTGGTGAAAATATTATAAAGGCATCCGAGAAAATATTTGCATCTAACCCCAGGCGTAAGCCTCTGCGTCTACAAACAGATACAGGTACAGAGTTTAATAACAGACCATTCCAGGCGTGCTTAAAACAGCAACATAGTCATTTTTTCACAACCAAAAGCCCCAATATTAACGCAAGCCTCGTAGAACGTTTTAGTCGCAGCTTGAAGCAAAGAATGTCGAAATATTTTACAGCGAAGAAGACTTACCGCTACATAGATGTGCTCCCCCGACTAGTTCACGGATATAATTCTAGGCTACACGCAGCACACAAATTACCAACAGCTCTAGTGAACCAAAATACATTTCACCAAGTGTGGAATAGACTGGTGAAACAACCAACCAGTACCAGTGTTAAAGCAAAAATATAAAGAATGGGATACTGTGCGAATTACTAAGGCAAAACGAATTTTGCAAAAGACTACAAAGAAAATTGGACTCTGGGAATATTGAAAATAAAACAAATACAATATAAGGAAAATAAATTGGTTTATGTATTAGAGGATTAAAATGGTGATATGATTGATGGTACATTTTACGAAGAGGAAATACAAGCTGTGCCACTACCCAAAGTTTACGAAATAGACTAAATTTTAGAAGCTAAAGGTAAACTTGTTCGGTGTCAGGGTTATCCTGCGTCATTTAATTCATGTATTCCAGTATCCTATTTAAGGAACGGCTAGCAACATTTTTAAAGACCGGGGGAATGGAAAGTTCCACCACGTCAACTTGCAGAGTGTGGTTTTTATTTTGTTAGATTACCCGATATTGTAAGATGTGCATATTGTACTTTAGAATTAGGTAATTGGCAATCTTATAATATCCCCTTGAAAGAGCATAAACTTTGGAGTGCATACTGCCTTCTGTTAAGAGGTAACGTAGATGTGTGTGGTTATAAAATAGAAATAAAACCTTCTTCTATGCCTGAAAAAGGATAATAATAATAATAATACAATATTATAAACTAGTGCTATATTTGTGTATATAGCAGAAAATTAATTATGGAGCAGCGTACTAGTTTTTACCTCACACTTCCCAGTAACAGTTCTATGGAATATTTTCCGCAAAATACTCTGGCGTGTTATACTACAAAATTATATCATCCTCTCGTGCTGGAGAAAGGTGAGTGGGAAACAGCTGTTGTCGAAGTACATTATACAGATTCATTTCAGAATGTTTCCAAACATACTAATAATATTTATTACCGCACCACGGATAATGACAGCTGGAACATAACTAAAGTAATGCGCGGCCATTATTATTATGTTGACGATATTCTATCTCAAATTAACTATAAAAGGGATAAATTCAATTTACAATTAAAAGTTAAAGCTTCGGTATAACGCATTCAGGTCAGTAGAGTAAGAAAAAAATGACGGTGGGATTGAAGTTCGTCTATCACCCGAATTAGCCAAAATACTAGGTTTTGATCATATTCAGCAACATAATATTGCACTTGTCCATCATGCGCGTTATCCGCCTGATTTACAGAAATCGCTACCCGTACACATGTATATTTATAGTGATATTGCAGAATCTCAGCTGGTAGGCGATACTGTTGCTCCGCTACTGCGTATTATAAGTACGAATATTAAAGAGTATGGTGCCACTAATGTGCATATCTTTGAAAATCCTCATTATGTCCCCGTACAACGTAAACAGTTTCATCAAATTATTATTGATTTAAGAGATAGCACTGGTAATCCACTTCCTTTCCAATATGGCAGTGTATGTGTAAAACTACACTTTCGTAATAAGGTATTAAAAATAAAGTAGTGTGGGTATTAATAGCAGAAAAGCAAAAAAAAATGTAGTGCGAGTGTACGAAATCAGAATTAGATTTACTTGCGGGTCTGTCGGCTCGAACGAGTATTATTGGTAATAAAACAGTGCCGTATAAACCTGTGGCGTCAATATCTGATAATGCACCCATAGTTTGTACCAGTAGTCCACAACCACGGTGATGATTATATTGATTTACCACATGCAATGCTACATATTAGAGTTAAAGTTACTAAACCTGATGCTTCTGATTTAACAACTGCTGATAAGAAAATTGGTTCCGTAAATGATTTTCTCAGTGCAATGTTCAGCGAAGTACAGATATATCTGAATAATCAACTAATTTCCTATTCCTCGCATACATATCCATTTCGATCGTATATTAAGTAACTACTGAATTATAATACCAAAAACTGCTCATCTTCAGAGCGCAATGTGGTTTAAGGATACTGCCGGTCATATGATAGTGTGGCCGATAATATTAATCAGGGTTTTAAACAACGCTCACTTCTCACAGCGTTAAGTCAGCCCTTTGAATTAGTGGGCTATATTCATGGTGATATTTTCAATCAGGAGACATTTCTATTGAGTAGTGTACAGTTGCGTATTAAGCTGATTCCAGCCAAACCCGTATTTTGTATAATGGAATGAGCTGAGGGAAAAATTATAATTACAGATGCAACACTGTTTGTGAAAAAGGTTGATGTGTCGCACACGGTGAAAGTAGCACAAAATAAAGTATTACAAAATCCAAAATTAGAGTAAAGTACCCAATAACAAAGGTGCAGGTGAAGACAGAGTCTTTACCGCAGGGTATTATGGACACAACTCTTCCAGATTTGTTTTCCAGCATAGTGCGTATTATTATAGGGTTTGTTACTAATACAGCTTTCAACGGTACTTATCAGACAAATCCTTTTAATTTTAAGCATTTCAGTATATCATTCTTTACATTGTATGTTGACGGAACTCCTGTTCCATCTAGACCACTACAGCCAGATTTTGATAATAAGCTATATATACAAGCATATTCTATCTACTATATTTACAGGTTCTGATATTTACTATTCTAATCAAGGTAATGATATTTCACTTGTCGAATATCTACTGGTGTTTGATTTAACTCCCGATTCTAATGCTAGTGCTGCATTTCATACCAGCCCCCAGCGACAGGGAAGTGTATGATTAGAGGGTCATTTAAAGCAGGAACTGCCATCTCCTGTAACAGCTATTATTTACGGTGAATTCTCCTCAGGACTAGAAATTGATTTCCAGAGAAAATATATGTTAATTTAAAAAAAATGTTAAATAACCTGGAACTTTATGAGTCATTACAACAGAATTTGCCTAGAAATCATTTTATAGGTGTATATGCTGCAGATCAACTACCTCCGTTTATTCATACATTTCCTGCAGCCATTATTATAAATATTGATCCTAGTAATAAGCCCGGTGAACATTGGGTTACTGTTTACATTTCTAATTCAGGGTACGGTGAATATTTTGATAGCTATGGCCTTCCACTATGTATACCGTATCATATAACGTTTTTAAAACGAAACTGTTTATTTCATACGTGGAATAATAGATGCATTCAAGGTGATTTATCTCAATTCTGTGGACACTATTGTTTTCTATATTTAGCATGTCGTGCATCTGGCTATTCGCTACAGGACTTCTTAAATAAATTCTCAACCGGCAACAGTAATTTTAGCGATATTATGCTTTATTCGTTTATAAGAATGGTCCCTGGCGCGAGATTAAGTTCTCCGTAAACCGTGTGTGTAGGTCCTTGGCGCGAGATTAAGTTCTCCATAAACAACGTGTATAGCTTAGGTCCCTGGAGCGAGATTAAGTTCTCCGTAAACCACGTGTGTGTGTGTGTTTGATCGCGAGATGAATAGCCAAATGTGTTCAGTTAGCAGTAAACACAAAAACTTCAAATTTATGTTAGTGTAGACTATGGTGGAAGCCTTGTGTAATCTTTGCTATGTTTTTTGATAAAAGTGACTGTAGTCTTTTATGTATAATAAAATGTTTTAGTATAATAAAAGGAAATACTTTTAAAAACAGTATTTTTTCATAAGTTGGTTATAGAATAAAAAGTACCTAGGTCACTCAATGCCCCCATAACAAATGTGAAAACAGGTTCGTAGCCTCTGTGCTGTGTTAAATAGGGGTTGGAAAAAGGTGCCGTAGTTTTTTATAAATAGGAGATGGACCGTAGCCTCTGTGCTGCGTTGGAATGTGTTCATCTGCTATGTTAAATAGGGGTCGTAGCCTTTTATGGAATGTGGGGGTTAGATCTCTTCTATGTTAAAGAAGGAGATGAAAAAGGGTCCGTAGTCCATCTCTGCTATTTAAATAGGGGATGAATAATAGTCTTTCATAACCTTTTATAAAATGTGTGGGTTAGGTAATTTCTGCTGTGTTAAATAAGGGTTGGAGAAAGGTGTTCGTAGCCTTCCATAGTGTTGGAGGGCATAAGGGTTGAAAAAAAGGTGCCGTAGTCTTTTATAAATAGGGGATGCGAAATATGCTCATAGCCTTTCACGAAGGGGATGAAAAAAAGGTGCCGTAGCCTTTTATACATTATAAACAAACACTGCGACACAATGTATCATACAGCACTGGAAAATCAACTCCTTGCTATCAGCCAGGTATGGCAAAACGTGCCATTTTCAAGAAAGTGCGGTCAAGTGACAACACTATTACTAACGTCGATCCCAAGTCCCGCCCGGTTAGCCAATTTACTCTAACTAATTATATTCTTTTCTGCTAACAAAGATGGCAGCGAGCTCTGTAACGACGTGCTAAGCAATCAGATACGTCGCCTTAGTGAATACTCAGTGAAACTTGTTCCACCTTCTAATTTATTAATGAAACACATACGTTTCAAAAGAAAACATATTATTCTCTAAAATTTCACTTAAAGATGTCACTAGCTCTTATATGCATGAACTCTGAAGGCGGAATTTGTCTGGGATTGGCTACTCTTTTCTTGTACGTAGCGATGATAATTAAATGAAAGCGAATGATTTGTTGATTAGCGTAATGAGTTAAAGAAAATAGTTCTTTATTTTCATGCGAGTACTTGGAATATGATAATATTAATCATATAAATGTAAAGATTACTTATTATTTTATTATGAATGTACGATTATATTTTAAATATTTTTTTCTTTCATCTACCTTGAATCAATTGAATAGAATTCCTACGCGGTTGATTTTGAAAAAGAAATTGGTGAGTTTATCATTATTTTATTTATTGAAATTAAAGACTAGAATGTTTAACTCTATTTAAAAAATACATTTTAATATACTTATTAATCTGAAAGAGTAAAACTCTTTCATTGCATTGACACTAATGAAAAATAAAATAAGATGGCGTGACTAGTGCATATCTGTGTACTCAGGCAGATATAACATCCTCAAACAGGGAGAACTCATTAGAAACCAGGAATTACTGAAAATAGTTGAAAAAGTATTGTATTATGCTCTTTTAAAAAGCACTTGTTTTCAAGATATTTTCAAGTAAAGAATGAATTAAAAATTTATTGTTTGTCTATTTGTACAAGGAATTATATTAGTTTTTCGATCACCTAATACATATTTTTTAATAAGAAGAAAAAGAAAGAAAATAACTTATAATTACTACCTAATCTCATGTTCTGGAAACAGCAGTTTAGTTGGTGCTCAACAGGTGGCGTTGATTACTTTTTATGCTTACGCTTAGAGTACATGTAAAGTCATAAGAAAAGAAGATTATTGTTATTCTATTTTATTTTGATAATAATTTTATTTGAATCGATTAGTTAAAATCTAAAAATTAGAGGAAATAATCTTATACAGACAATGTAAAACTTGGCGGACATAGATAGGAAATTACTGTTTTTCTCCATTATGAGATAGGTGAATCCTGACCTATTTTTGAACTTAACCTAGCCTAGCTGTGGTTCGTTAATGTGCTAGCGAAGAGCTTGCATAGCAGACGTACAGGCGAGAAAAGCATACATACGACCACAATAGGATTGACGGCATTTTTCAGTGCCAGAGAAAAAGTTAGATACATCTTGAACGCCTAAAGTCTTATACAAGGCTCTGGGTCTCACCCCAGGATAAATAAGTGAGACAGCTTACATATTTCTACGCTGGAAGTGCCACCAGTATAAAATACGGTCAACGAACTTTACTTACATATTCAAGCTACTGGGAGTGCCACGAGTCAAAAATACTGTCAACGAACTTACTAATGTCTTCAAGCTACTGGGAGTGCCACCAGTAAAAAATACGGCAATTTTCATTGTCGGAGATTGAAGTTAGTTAGTTGGCATAGCACAAAGACATCATCTCATCAGCCATTTTTATTCTCGTTTTATTCCTTCTCCTCCATTATTTCACGGGTTTGGGTCCCAGGACTGACTACTAATATGTCGGACGGAAAGCATACCGGACTCCCGCAAACGGTTCTAACACCCGGTTCATATAGAAAAATAGAACGTTCAAGGCATACGCGAAAGGGAAACGAAACTAAACATCGCTCTCGTTCTTGTACCCCTGTTCGTACAACCGATAATGCTCAACAAAACTCACCACCAAGCAAAAAACAGCATGTTTAAGACGGCAATGAAAGTGAAAGCGATTCAGAAGTCATGATTACGGGAAACCAATCAGCATTTACAAGCAAAGACTCAACTTACTCATTCCTACTCAGCAATTACGATAGCAAATTTCAAAATCCAAAACAAGTTCTGCAATTCTGTTAATATGTACCGCGGGAAACCATCAATCAAATCATCCCTACTAGAAACGGCATGATCATTAAATCACCGGGTCCAAACTTAGCAACATCAATCAAAAACAAACATAGCCTGGAAATTTTTGGTAAATCTGCAACTATGATTAACCTAAACAGTCAGCGCATCATACAACCACCACCACCGTGAAAACCATCACTATTATCAGTTGTCATCTGTGGAGTAGACCCAGAATGGACCGATGAAGAAATAGGCGAAGAACTCAAGCAAGAGGAATATGAATTCACCAAAGTCATGCGTATTAAATGCCAGTCCGGTCCTACATATCTCGTCCGCGTACTACCGCAATCTCAGGAAACCGTAAATGACCTACTCACTCTTGGCGCATATATTTACAGGAAAAGACATCGCGTAGAGCTATCTCGCATACAAGCACCTATTCCAATACGTTGCGAAAAATGCCAAACCTACAGTTAACACACACAACCAACAACTGTCCGAATCAACATAGATGTGGTTACTGCACCGGTCCTCATCCCACTAAGTAATGCGCCAACATGCAACATCCACCAGAATATTCAACTTGCCAACAGCCACACCCCACTTACAGTTACGAATGCAAAGCTCGAACTCAACGAGAACCAAGCAAACCTGACTTAGTAGCACTACTTAGAGTTCACGAACAACCATCTTACGCCGATATTGTTCAAGATAAACACCAAATCCTCACTAAATCCATTACCATTGAACAAGTCTTATCATTTGTTACTCTTACTCTGCAAAATGTTCAACCAGCACAACGCAATCATATTTTACAACAAATACAAAATGCAGCCAAACAGGTATTCCACGTTACTTTCCAAGCAACATATTCAGGGCCTTACGTACATTTCGTTACTGCACCACCAATGCCTAACGACTCCTAAAGCAACCACAAAGCTCAATTAATCATGGATATTGTGTTATTAGTTTCAAACATCCGATCACTTACTCAACATAAACCACTTTTTGAAACATTACTGTTGGAGGAAAAGGTTCATGCATTCTTGCTAAACGAGACTCATCTTACAGCAGAATCAAAATGTAAAATATCTTGCTACCAGTTCATACATAACGCCAGCACCATTCCGGCACTAAGAGCAAACGGAGGCGTAGTGGTAGGATTCAAACCCACCATACCACATCATATACATCGTGTTACACAACCTAATCTGCCTGAATACATCATATCGACCCTTTATTTTAAAAACCTTTATGTAACTTTAGTGACCATATACGTACATCCAGGTCATATAATTCCACTGCAGTTTTTTCAACACATTTAAAATAAGTTCAGAACGTACATCATTATGGCAGATGTAAATATCCACAGCAGATCGGACAGGCAGAAATATCAATTTCTTAACTTTATCACACATAGCACCAACGGCATCCTACAGAAGCTACCAAAACCAACGCGACCAATTTCCCAAACCACCCCCGATATAGTTATTCTCTCCCCTAACTTGATCAACCGCACCCAAATCGAAGTTCTGGATATTGTAGGAAGCGATCATGTTCCAATCAAAATAATCCTCCATCGCCAACCTTCCCAGCAACCAAACCCATCCATCCTCCGAACAACCACAAGATTTTATCTCGCAAACTGGAACCACTACCGTGACCATATCAGCAATAGACTCGACAGACCTTAAGGGACTATATCAGAACTCGAAACCCTCCCTCGTTACAACTTCATCGGCAGCTCCAACGAACAGTGCATAACTATATAGTAGCCTATAAGCTCCGACAATGGATAAAAACATGCAACGAACTTCAAGATAGAGCACATCCTACCAGATTTTGGAAACGTTTCAACATACTCACAGGTAAAATGACAAGAACTACCTATCCATTACTAAAAGACGATCAACCACTACAAACTGATGTCGATAAAGCAAACGCCTTTGCCAGCTATTTACAGGAGATATTCAAACCAACACATCCTCACATCGAACAAACGCATCCAGTGAACCGACTCAACATAAGCACACCAGTTTTGCAGCCTCATTCGAAGCATCGAATAAATGAGAACAGATACCTCACTGCACCCATCAATGAAATCGCCACCACCATCGCCAGGAATAAAAATACTGCTTCCGGAATGGATAGTATAACGTACAGACATATCAAAGAATGACCTCTTCGACTTCTTCAACTGGTTGTGGCTATTTTTAATTTCATCCTACGTACCGGCTTCATCCCAGCAGAATGGAAAACCTCTAATACGCTTATGTTCCTAAAACCTGATAAACCACCTGCCTCCGTAACATCATATAGACCTATCTAACTAATTCCAACATTAAGTAAAATCCTCGAGCGAATTATTGTAAAACGCCTTCACGTCCATTTACAAGAGAGAAACCTCCTACCAATCCACCAAGCAGAATTCCGACCAGGTTACAGTATCCAGGATCAATTACTGCGCCTCTCGAACCACATCACAAACCATTTCAACACCTGTATACCCTCATGCCTTGTTCTGTTCGATCTTGAGAAAGCATTCGACAAAGTATGGCATCATGGACTCATCTTGAAACTTCTGAATTTTCAATTACCCATAGCTTACATACGATACATCTACAATTTCCTCACCGAACGTATTGCCTACATAACCATAACCATTTCCAGTTCTTCTTCAAACAGGAGTTCCTCAAGGTTCAGCGCTCTCTCCACTGTTGTATATACCATATTGTTCAGATCTACCAACTCTTCCAGCAAATATACAACTTTATCAATATGCAGATGATACAGCCTTTCTCGCCACCGCACGCACAATACAACAAATTAACCACACAATGCAAACAGCAATAAATTCGTTCATATGTTGGTGTTCTAAATGGAAACTTACCATAAACGCATTAAAAACTCAAGCTATTGTGTTCTTGCCACCTAAACAGCGATCACGTGTGCAACGCAATCCTTCAAAGCTGCAACTCCAGGTACAAAAAACACGCATGCGTCCAAGCCGTACTGTTAAATATTTAGGCATAACCTTCGATCATCACCTGACATGGAATCCGTATTTAGAAGAACTCACCCCCAAAGTAAACAACCGTTTAAATTTACTAAAAAGACTCACAGGAACCACTTGGGGAATGGCACCATCAACCATTATCAACACATACAACGCATTTCTCAGACCGGTACTCACATTTGGACATACTGCTTGGGTATCGGCTCATCCGTCATTCTACAATCAACTCAAAATCCTAGAACGTCACACCTTCCGTGTAGCACACCGTATAAAACTACCAAGTTCTACTGATGATCTATATGCTAGAGTAACAATTCCACACATCCTGTTTCATTTAGAAACCCTTCGCCTAAAATACATCACTGGTCGATATGAAAATAATCACCCACTGCTTTTAGACACCATTCAACATAATGCCACCTACACACAGGAACGCTCACTTCTAATGAACAACCCACTTTCACTTCTTTTCAGCATCTATATCACCACTCTTCCCGACGATCACATTGATTTTCCGCAAATAGTGTCTTTCACAGCCCCAGACCCGCCCGATTTGATCTTACCATCTAAAGCACAGTAAACCATTAGAAACTAATAGGGCTCATTACGTATCTCATCAGTCCCCCGAAAAGCCCGGGGACAGAAGATAAAATGTATTCGTGTAAATTAATACTTTCAATGTTGTGGTTGTGACGTGATAGCACTGCATTCTTATTCTCATCATCAATCTGATTGATATATTTATTTGTTCTTATATAAATCCTATTTATATATGATTACAATGCAAAATCGTAATGTCCAAACGTTTAATGAAATAAATAAATAGAAATAGCATGCCAAAAACCTCTTTGACCATCTCCTATATATTATATATACAGTCCCATTAAATCTAATCCCAATAAAAGGGCGTAAGCCTTTCAGTGGGCAATAGCCACGGCATCACTGTGGCTAATTATTATTATTTTCTGATTGGCATAACTAACCTAGCCAAGCTTTTGATGGTTAGCGTGCTAACGAGGACCCTGAGTAGCATACGCACAGACGAGAACAGTACGTATACCGCGGAATTAGGATTCACGGCGTTATTCTGCGTCGGAAGGGCAGTTAGTCAGAGGTAGCAATCATTGCACAAAGACTGATCATCTCATTATCAACACAATAGTACATCCTGACTGTGTTTTATCGTAACCTCCGTTTTGCTTTCTTCATTGTATTCCTAGGGCCTCTGGCCCTAATTTCTCTCACCATGGCAGATCAACAACAATCAGGACATCATAAGCTCCCAGTAGCAGTAGTACCAGGGCCTCCACCATATTCCACACTAGGGAACATAAGCAAACACCGACGCAGCTTACAGGAAACATCTACTCGATCACGTTCTAGATCACCAGCCAATAACCGATCCGGTCGATCTTCACCACCGTTGAAAAAATCTCACACAATCAGTGACAGAGGCTCCGAGAACGAACAGACGGACAATAATCACGAGCAATTTCCAGGTCTAACAGAAGCTTCCAAGAAAAAACATGCATTTCTTCTTACCAACTTTGACACCAAGTTTCAAAATACTAAAATATTACTGCAGGAGTTCACCAAATACGTGCAACGAGACCAGGTACAGTGCATCATACCAACCAGAAAGGGATTATCATTCATTCACCGGATCATTCTTTAGCTACAAGAATACAAAACAAGTATAGTTTTGAGATTTTTGGACCAAAGGCCAACATGGGGCGTATGGATGACAAACCTCCGCGTCAACCACCACCTCCACGTCGCACTCCAACACTATCAATAGTCATACGCGCAGTAGAGCCAACAATCAATGACAATGAAGCCGAAGAAGAACTGAAAGAAGAAGGTCATTCCATCACAAAATGCCTGCGCATTAAAACTAGGACAGCAGAACCAAGCTACATTGTACGCGTTATCACAACCAGTCAAGACACAATAGATGACCTACTCAACTACGGAGCTTATATTTACAGGAGAAGATGTAGAGTTGAACCGTCTCATTCTCCACCTCCACTTCCAATCAGATGCGAAAAGTGCCAACAATATAACACTCATTTAACATCACAATACAAAAACGATCTGAAATGCGGCTACTGTTCGGGACCTCATATTACGAAATCCTGCACTAACATAAACAACCCACCAAAATGTGCAACATGCGGAGAATCTCATCCTACTTTTAGCTATCGTTGTAAAGCCCGACCAGCACCAGAACCAACGAAGCCTGAACTTATTGTTCCCATCCGCACTTCAGAAACCAAACAACCTGACGCTTCTCCCATCACATCTGTTTATCAACCAATCACCATAGAATAAGTACTCACCTTCATAACAGTCGCACTCCAAAACATCCATCCATTCCAAGGGCAATTCATACTGCAACAAATCCAGCACGCGGCTATATCAATACTACATGTCAGTTTGAATGCTACGTACTCAGGTCCCTATGCACATTTCATTGCAAGTGCTTATGAAACAGCCGTATAGTTACATCTGCATATTCACTCCAACTATTATGAAGATTATGGCATTAGTATTATTATTTCTCAATATCCGTTCACTCACAACACATAAAATCCTGTTCGAACAACTTTTGCTAGAAGAACACATCAACGCCTTTTTACTCAACGAAACGCACTTGAAAACCAACCAACTATTTAAAATTTCCAGATACACTCTTCTCAGACAGGACAGTAAGATACCAGCTCTCCGTGCCAATGGCGGTACTGCAATCGGCTCTGCAACAACCATACCATATAAACAACATACATCTCCAATAGTAAACCTACCGGAACACTTAATAACCATCGTATATTACAAAAACTGCTACGTCACTCTCGCAACCATCTATGTCAGACCTGGTCACCCTCTACCATATGATTTCTTCACATACATATCAAATACTTTCACCAATTACATAATAATGGCAGATATCAACATACATAGCCGCTCCGATAGGGACAAAACCAACTTCCAAAATTTCATTGAATATCAAACTACCGGTAGAATCAATGAATTACCGCAACCAACCAGACACCTCTGCAATACTACCCCCGAAATTGTCATAACATCTACCAACATAGCTAATCCTAGCACAATAACAGTTCTTGACCTCATGGTAAGTGATCATGCACCCATAAAACTTACCCTTCAATGCCAACAAAATCCATGTCCACAACAACCTGCACCACTGAAACAAGTACTTCGCTTTGATCGAGCCGATTGGGACAGCTACCGTGACTACATACGTAACCAAATCACACCTCTCAAAACAACCACTTCCGAAGATGAACTTTATACATCAGTGACCCAAATAACTAACATTATTCATACTGCCTCAGACAAATTCATTCCGCAAACCACAATTCACCCTTTCAAACCTAACCTTCCACCGCAATACCTTACCATGATCAGACGCTCCGGACAATTCTATCGAGATTTTCAAAGAACTGGCAATCCGGAATCGCTTCTTCTCCATCGCCTACTTCAACGCCCAGTCCGAAACTACATCAAAGCTTACAAATTAAGACAATGGGTCAAGACATGCAACTCACTCGCCGATACAGCTCATCCCACAAAATACTGCAAAAGGTTTAATGCACTCACTGGTAAATACTCTAAAACAACATACCCACTTCTACAAGACGACCAAACACTTCACTTCGGTCAGACCAAAGCAGACGCATTTGCTATCTACTTACAGGAAATATTTACACCCTCACTACCATTTAATCCCGATAGACGCCATCCCGTAGACCGACTGAACTTATCATCACCACATCTTCAACCAAATACAGAACATCGTCTTCCTGACAACCCACTTATTGCACCCATCACAACGGAAGATACAACACGTATCCTTGCTAACAAACGTAAAACCTTACCTGGTATTGATCGCATCACATATCGCCACTTGAAAGAAGCACCTACATCCCTCATTCAGTTTCTAGCCGCTATCTATACCTTTACTCTACGCACTGGCTTCTTCCCATTACCCTGGAAAACTTCCAAAACACTCATGTTTCTCAAACTCCAAAAACCTAATAGCTCTGTATCCTCCTACCGACCGATCCAATTAACCTCAACCTTCAGTAAAACCTTAGAGAAAATCTTAGTACTACGACTCCATGCCCACCTAGACCAATACAACCTTATTCCTCTTCACCAAGCAGGATCTCGCCCTTAATATAGCATAAATGATCAACTCCTCCGTTTAACCAACATGATGACCAACCATTACAACAGTTCTCGCCCTTCCTGTCTTGTCCTATTTGATTTAGAAAAAGTGTTTGACAAAGTATGGCACTCGCCCTCATCTATAAACTCCAAACATTCCGACTACCCATACTATTATTCGTTTCATCTACAACTTTCTCACAAATCGCCTAGCATACATAGCCATTAACAAAAGCACTTCTCATCCAATATTCCTACACTGCGGTGTCCCTCAAGTCTCCGCACTATCTCCCCTTCTTTATCTCCTCTTTGTTGCCGAACTACCACCATTACCCTCCAATATATATGTTTTCCAATATGCAGATGACACCGCCTTCCTCGCACTTAGCTCCACTATCCAGCACATCAACAGCACCATGAACGATGCCATCAACACATTCACTTCTTGGTGCAGTAAGTGGGGACTCACCAAAAATTCCCATAAGACACAAGCAATTTTCATCCCACCTAAACGCCGCTTGGAAGTCATCAGAAATCACAACCGCCTTTCACTCACCGTCCTTTATGAACGCATAAAACCATCCAAAACTGTCACATACCTCGGTCTCATTCTAGACCATCATCTTACGTGGCGTTCTCATCTCTCTCAAATCATAACCAAAGCCAAAAATAGACTTAACCTCTTAAAACGACTCACTTGCAGAACATGGGGACCAAAACCAAACACCATTCTGATGCATTCGGATTATCTCATCCTATCTTCCTACACTGTGGAGTACCACAAGGATCAGCCCTCTTCCCTCTCCTGTACTTACTTTACGTTGCAGACTTACCACCCTTACCAGAAAACATACGCATCTTTCAATACTCTGATGACACCGCCTTCTTAGCTATAAGTAAGACTATTCAACATATAAATCACACAATGAATGACGCCATTAATATCTTCACATCATGGTGCTGTCAGTGGGGACTTACTATAAATTCTATCGAGACTCAAGCCATCGTCTTTTTACCCCGAAAATGTAGATCCCGCATACAACGAAATCCATCTCGCCTCAAACTAAAAGTCCTACATGAACCAATCCGACCTTCTAAGCAAGTTACTTATCTTTGACTAATATTTGACCATCATCTCAGCTGGCGCCCCATCTTCAGAAGATCATTACAAAAGCTAAACACCGACTTAACCTTCTTAAAAGACTGACTGGAACCTGCTTGGGACTGAAACCAAACACAGTAATCAACACTTACAAAGTTTTCCTGAGACCTGTGTTAACATACGGATTTACAGCCTGGATCGCAGCCGACCACCCAATATACAAGAAGCTACAAATCCTTGAAAAACCATGAGAACCGCTTTCCGCATGAAACAGCCAAGTCCGACACGAGAGTTGTACGAAAGAATTACATTTCCTCATTTATTATTACACCTCGAGACACTCCGAACCAAGTTAATTACAAACAGAATTTAAACACAGCACCCATTATTTCAAGACATACTTGAAGCACATGATCACAACAACACAAACGCCAAATATAAACATTCACCGCTATCATTACTATTCACTTGATATCATTACACATTACCACCTAACCATCCAGACTCTGACATCATCACAGCATATTGTTCGCACGCCACCCCTCACTATATCGCACCCTCATCAATTGCAATGTAACCCATTTGTGTATTAAGAGGGCTTCATCCGTCTACATTAAGCCCAGAGTCGCCCCTGGGCAGAAGAATCATGATTACATTCGTCTTAATTGATGCCAAAGTGTTGTGACGTGAAATAGCACCTCCATCATCTATAACATTATCAAGAATATTCCTCACCTAAAATATGTTTATGAGCAAAGCTCATGAAGTCCAAAACATTTAGATGATATGTTATAATAAAGAATTAACAAAATCAAGTAAAAACAATTAGCCCATCGATTTTTTCAATCCCAATCCTTTGATCCAACTTCCCATCCCAAATAGAGGGTGTATAGAGGGTGTAGCTCTCT
Source organism: Lepisma saccharinum (assembly GCA_022664845.1). Classification (NCBI taxonomy): domain Eukaryota; kingdom Metazoa; phylum Arthropoda; class Insecta; order Zygentoma; family Lepismatidae; genus Lepisma; species Lepisma saccharinum. Next base: position 25,800 of record JAGDQP010016967.1, read on the forward strand.
GGGGGTGCTAGCTACAGCTAGCCAAATCTGATTGGCTATCAAACTTTGACGACCTTAGCGAATCTTTGGCTTCTCGATTTTCTTTCGGTTTAGACCTGACCGCTAAATTCTTGACGACTATTGGCTGCGACTAAGGCTTTAGAAATTGAATATTATTGCTGACCCTTTATAAGAAGACTCTGCTCACGAACCTGGGAAAATGTCTAGTTCTGGAAAACACCCAAATCTGCCTCAAATGACTGGAAGAACGTGGAAAGGCGCAAATCTAGAACTAAACAAATCTACCAAAGCCGATCCTGCAACCAAGCGATCGCGATCGCGCACACCAGCCAAGGCATCGGAGCGTAAAGAGAGGAAGTCCCCTCCGCAAAAGAAACAACACGTTGCACCAAACAATGACAGCAGTGACACGGACTCGGAAAATATGGCCACGGGAAACTCAACATCAACCACATGCGAATCCAATCCTTCTTGCTAAGTAATTACGACTCTAAGTCCCAAAACTCTAAACAAATACTACTGCAACTCTGTAAATATGTCTCTCGAAAATCTATAGAACAAATAATCCCAACCAGAAACGGTATGATAATTAAGACATCAGATGCAAACCTTGCAACTAACATCAGAAATAAACAAAGTCTAGAGATATTCGGAAAATCTGCAACCTTATTAAATCTTGCCTCTCAGAGACCTAAGCAACCAGAACTACCACGTAAATCACCACAACTATCTGTAGTTATATGCGGTGTAGATACAGCCTGGACAGACAAGGAAATAGCAAAAGAACTAAGGCAGGAAGAATACGAGTTCACAAAGATCATGCGAATCAAATGCAAGGACGGGCCAACATACCTTGTACGTGTTCTCGCAACATCCCAGGAAACAGTTAGCGACCTACTCACTCTTGGTGCATTCATATATAGGAAACGTCACCGGGTAGAGCCATCCCGAACACAGACACCCATTCGATGCGAGAAATGCCAGAGCTACAACTCGCACAATACTTCACAATGTCCCAACAAACCGATAGGTGGGTTCTGCACTGGACCACATCCAACCCGGTGTCACCGGCAATGCAACAACATGCAACTACCATCAAAATATGCAACCTGCCAGGAACAGCATCCGACTTACAACTACCAATGTAAAGCAAAACCAGAACTCGTCGTATCGCTGAGGGTACCAGAAATAACAGCAACAGACGAAAATCCAGAAAAACATCCAGCATAGAACCAACTTGTGACCGTAAAACAACTTCTGCCCTTCATCACACTAACTCGTCAAAATGTACAACCACATATTATACAACAGGTACAAAGAACAGCTAAACAAATCTTTCATGTGGGGTTCCATGCAACGTATTCCGGTCAATATGTACACTTCATCAGAGTTCCGCCAAATGAAACATCAGCAACCAGCACAGCCTCATAATGGATTTAGACATAGTGGTACTGTTCTTAAATATTAGGTCACTAATTACACACAAAACACTATTAGAAGCATTCTTACTAGAAGAAAATGCACAAGCTTTTCCCTTAAATGAAACGCACCTAAATGTCAGAACACCTTGCAAAATTCCTGGATACCATTTTCTACGCAAGGAAAGCAATATGCCAATGCTAAGAGCGAACGGCGGAGTCACCATAGGTTACAGGCCTTCAATACCGCACAGACTACACACAATACCAAACCTACAGCAATTAGAACATCTTATATCAACAATATATTTCAAAAATATCTCAATAACAGTTGCCACAATTTATGTACAGCCTCGTCATTAAATACCGGTTGAATTTTTCGAGCATATCTCAAATAATTTCCGAACCTGTATCATACTGGTTGACATCAATATACACAGCAGATCTGATCGACAACGAAACTTATTCACAAACTATATTCACACCAAAACCACGGGTGTCTTACAACAACTACATCACCAACCAACTACAAAATACAGAGGAACCCACAAACGAAGACGAACTGTACCAAACTCTAGAAAAAATCGACACTACTCTACAAACAGCTTCTGACAAGCACATACCCAAAACCACAGCTGTGCCACATCGATCGAAATTACCACCACAATACCTTGCTTTGATACGCCGCTATAGACAGCAGTACAGAGATTATATCCACACCAGAAATCCAGCCTCACTACAATTACATCGCCAACTGCAAAGAACTGTGAATAATTACCTGAAAGCATACAAACTCCGTCAATGGATCAAAACGTGCAATCAACTCTGAGATACAGACTATCCAACCAAGTTCTGGAAAAGATTCAGTCTTCTTACAGGCAAGTACACAAAAACAACATACCCATTACTGGAGAATGACCAACCAATACATGCAGAAAATGACAAAGCTTACGCCTTTGTACTATATCTATTCACACCACTGAAAACAGACATAGCAAGAAACCATCCAGTCCAACGATTCAACCTAAATTCACCAGAACTATAACCAAACGAACACCACCGTATCAATGAAAACAGACAACTTACCATACCTATCACAAGCAATGATATCATCAAGACAATAGAACATAATAGAAATACCGCTCCTGGAATTGATAGTATAACCTATAGACACATAAAGGAAGGACAACCAAGCTTACTGACATTACTCGCAGCCATATATACTTTCATCCTACGAACGGGATATATCCCATCGGCAGACTGGAAAACATCAAAAACACTAATGTTTCTCAAACCTAACAAATCACCTGAGTCTGTAGCATCATTTAGACCAATACAATTGACACGAACTCTTAGCAAGATACTCGAGCGTATACTGGTACATCACCTCCACACCCACCTACAGGACAGACAACTACTTCCAGACCACCAGGCAGGTTTCAGACCAAGATACTATTACGACTCACCAACCACATCACAAACCAATATAACACACGCAAACCTTCCTGCATTGTACTATTTGATCTGGAGAAAGCGTTCGATAAAGTTTGGCACCAAGGCCTACTATGAAAGCTTCTCCAATTTCAACTACCAATAGCATATATCCGGTACACCTATAACTTTCTGACAAACCGCCTGGCGATAACATACAGTAATACCAATATGCAGACGACGCAACTGTCATTGCAACAGCACAAACCGTACAACAAACAAACCGCACAATGCAAACAGCAATAGACACATTCAGTCAGTGGTGTGACCAGTGGCAACTCACAATCAATGCTGCAAAAACACAAGCTATTTTCTTTATACCACCAAAACAGCGCACCAGAGTTCGACGCAACCCGGATAACCTAACTATACACGTGCAGAAAACTCCAATAAGACCTACCCACGAAGTAAAATACCTAGGACTCACTTACGATTATCATCTCACCTGGAATCCACATCTCAAAACACTCACCAAGAAAGCATACAACTGTCTAAACCTACTAAAACGAACGATAGGAACTTCGTGGGGCATCAATCCGATTGCCATACTTAACACCTACAAAGCCTTTCTCCACCCAGTTCTGACATATGGCCACATCGCTTGGATTCCAGCACAAGCAAAATTTTACAATAAAGTAAAAATACTCGAAAGGCATGCATTCCGCATAGCACACCGAATCAAACTCCCTAGTCTAGTTGTTGTACTCTTCGAACGAGTCACGATGCCAAACATACTATACCATCTAGAAACACTGAGAATCCGCTATATTACTAACCGATACGAAACCTACCATCCGCTTCTTCTCGACAGCATACATCATGAAGCAACCCACAAAACACCGCACACAGCTTTTGTGCCTCGACCAATAGATCTTTGGTTCAGTCTCTATCTCTTCACTCTGCCAGACAACCACCCAGAAGTCCCACACCTGACAGCGTTCATAGATCCGCAACCACCTGACTATATCATACCATCATACGCATAAAACCACAAACAGCTAACAGTACCTCTCAAGGGACGGAAGACTGGTCAACACTATCATCCCGAACGTGCGCATAACTTCTAGAACGACATGACCCAAACAAACATACAAGAAATAACCTTTGTAGCTAGGTAAGGTGGCAAAGTTAACTATCAACAATCAAAGAAACAACCATAACCCAAAAACTCTTCCCCAATAGAGGGCGTAACCCTCTCAGTGGGCATTAGCCATGACACCAACATGACTAATACTTAAAAAAATCAGTGACTGACACATCGGCACATACTCACCTGGTAATTCAATGCAACTTTGTTTCTGAAGTTTGTCCATAGTTGCCAGATTTTTGGAAAACCTTCCTGCGTGCTTTCTTCCCTGCTATTGAAATACTTCGGTGGACCAGAATTATCAAGCCAAGGGCCAAATTGGGTTTACAGCTGCAGAAGGATTGTGTGTATCCTGGGCGGCTATCCTAGTGGGTCGCCCCACATGACTTATCATCGACATTGTTAAGACTATAGACTGCCACCATTTCAGTATTCATAATAACATTCGTCGCGGTCCTTGGCCTGCTTTCTGTAGCATCAATGATCGACATGAGCGACAAGCAATACTACTTAGGACGCCATTACCTACCACCTACTGTACCAGGTCCACCAAGCTACATAGATCCTCTGCAATATCTACCAACCGGTGCTTCATCTAAACTAAAACGTCAGACTGAGCAACATACTTCATCCACTAATAGATCAGGACGAACCACACCAGTATCACCTCCATCAAAGAAGTCTCATACATTCAGTGACTCCGAATCAGAACATGAAACTCAAAACACGGACCTTTGCGATAACCCAGATAATCAGCAAGAAACTTCTTCCAAATTCTCATTTCTGCTGATCGATTTCGACCCGAAATACCAAACACCAAAACTTCTTCTGACACAATTCTTAAAGTATGTTCCTCGTGACAAAATCTCTCGCCTCATACCAACCAGAAATGGCATAATAGTTCACTCCATCATTAGCAACCACAATACGCAATAAGCATAGTTTCCAAATCTTCAGAAAATCAGCAAAGTTTACAAAAATGGACAACAAACAGTTCAAACATCCACCACCACCAAGGAGACCACCGATGTTCTCTGTTGTTATTCGAGGAATATAGCCTAACACCACAGACGGGGAAATCGAAGAGTAACTTAAAACAGACGGACATGCCATCACAAAAAGCTTACGTATAAAAACAAAAACAGGCACTTCTAGTTATATGATCCGTGTTTTAACCAATTATCAAAGCACCATCAGTGACTTGCTTACAAATGGAGCCTTCATCTATAGAAGACGCTATCGGGTCGAACCATCTCACTCACAACCTCCATTACCTGTCAGATGCGAGAGATACCAACAGTATAATTCACATCTTACCTCAGCCTGTCCAAACACTCCTACATGTGCATACTGCACCGGTCCACATCCGACTAAAGACTGGAACAACCTTCAGCAACCACCCAAATGTAACACCTGTGGCTCCCAACATTCCACCTTTAGTTATAAATGCAAACCAAATCCTGAAAATCCTGGACTTGTTGTACCAATACGTATCCCTGAACTATCAGCCCAGACTCCACCCATCACCTCAATGTCACAACCAATTACCATATCCCAGTTCCTAACATTCATTACTATCGCGCTTCAAAACCTGTACCCCTTTCAACACCATGAAGTTCTAAATCACCTACAATTCGCTGCCCGTACAGTACTCAACTCCAATCTCCTAGCCACATACTCTGGCCCCTATGTACTTCTACACAACCATCCACTTGAAACAGCATTGTAATTTCATTTTGACCTACCAGACAATTTATCGTTCATCTCACCATCACTCATCTTAATAATTAGCACTGTATTCATCCATGTACTACCAGGGCCTAAATTGTCTTCCATCTAGCCCAGAGAATATCAATCATCTGTCTGTTCTATTTGTTTGTGACGTGGTAGTGCACTTCATATTCATAATTATTTTGTTAGACGAATCCATAACCTCAGCTGCACTCGAAGTATCTGGCTACAGTGTAGTCCGTGAGGACTGACATCTTAAGCGAGGCGGGGGTATTGCCATATATTATCGCAATCATTTAGATATTAAAATATATAACCCAGAGCTAGCACTTGGTGAGAATCATATTGAGTGCCTTAATATCATTGTTAAAATTAACGCCACGGGAATAGGAATAATTGGAGCGTACAGACCTCCTAGTAGACCGTACTACAAACTGTCAGCTCTAGAAGATCTGATAGCGAGTATGTATTCACAGGTTGATAATTTGTTCGTGCTTGGTGACCTTAATTGTAATCAAATGTCTCCAGAGGACCCGGAAACCATATATTTAAATAATATTTTAGATACATACCAGCTTGTTCAACTTGTCAACAAACCCACCCGTATAACTGAATCAGGGGAATCGCTGCTTGATTTGATCATAACAGATAACGTAAACAATGTGCTTACGCACGAAGTGTACGAACCAATAGGAAGCTCTGATCACTGTTTAACTACGGTAACCTTAAACATAATCAATTTTGAATAATAACAGTGAACATAATAGTGAATTTTGTCAGAGTGCAAGAACATTTAACTGGGATGCACTCAAATCATATGAATCAATTGATGAAAAAGTTGATTTTTTACAGAAGTCCCTTATAGGCATATTTGATAAACATGCCCCGATTTCCACTGCTAAAATAACAGCCTGCAAACTACCTTACATTTCAAGTAACACAAGGTTGTTAATGAAATTAATAGATAATGCACACCGTAAATATAAACGAACAAAATTGCAAATACATTGGGATGAATATAAACGGCTCCGTAACTTCACAACAACCGTTATAAGACAGGAGAAGGTAGCTTATTTCTCCCATCATATTAATAATAGCAGTACCCCAAAAGCTATGTGGAATAAGCTCCGTAAATTAGGAGTGGGCAAGGCAAACTCTTCGCATTGTCTTCCTAGCAACGTAAATGATCCACATTTAATAAATAACTTTTTTGTTGATGTAACCAATTCAAATATTACTGACAAGTCATCTATATCTAGAAACGTGAGTTACTTCAATATGCTGAAATTTAACCATCTGTCAGAACCATTTACATTACGTCAAGTGAAAGAGTTCGAAGTGGAGAGAGCAGCAAAAAGCATTAAGTCGAATGCTGCAGCACTTGACGGTATTACAAGAAAAATGTTGAACTTCCATTTATTCTATCATCATTAACACACATTATAAATTTTTCTTTTAATAATGGTTGTTTTCCCAGCCATTGGAAGGAAGCAAAAATTATGCCGAAAAAAACAAAAGTGGTATCTCTAAAAGACTTAAGGCCTATTTGTATACAAGGGCGCCGATCCCGGGGGAACTTTGGGAGCCCTGCCCCCCCCAAAGTTGAAGTGGGCCCCCCAAGGTGAATTCGGTTCTCCTATTTCAACAGTACATGGTCATTCGTTTCCCCTTCTACTAAACTTATCTCCCTTTCGAAAATCTATTTCATTGATAAATTCCTCCCTGAAACTTGTGTGCTACAGTACTTGTATAAATTACATCACGTATAATAAATACCTCCTCGACTGACTAAGGAGTTAATTCGTGCATTGCTTGTGTTGTTTCTGGAGTTTCGTGCATAGCATCGATAAAGACCATTTAGTAAAAAAAGAAAAGAAAGAATGAAATAAAAAATGAAAATGTATTTTCTGTTCTTTATCCCTCGGAACGCCAAGATTGGGTCAAAAATTACCCAAACAGTCAAAATATTATTTTTTCAGGGAAATTCTGTGTACTCCGCATACTTTCAGCAATGTAATAGCTTCATTTGCAAGAATGAGAATGCAAAACAGATACGGCGTGCTTTACATGTGAGAAAGGAAGGTAGTTTGATTCTGATACTTTTATATGTCGTACTTTATATGTGTAAATAAGTAAGAGACTCATGGTACTTTTATTTTTGTGCAGCCATGAAAATGGTTGCAAGGTTAATGTGATGTATTACTTTTTTCTGTATGTTTCATTATTTTGAAGTATCTACTTGAAAAAATAAAATACAATAAATAAATACAATACAATGCAATAAATAATATACAATGAATACATCCATACTCTAAAATACCTTGAACAAGTGCTTTATTTCATACGAGAAATATACATGCTTCGAAAACGATTCATCTTGACGTTCCGTGAGATGAAATTATCTTGGCGTTCCTAGGGTTAAGGATCATTAATCGTGATTTTGTCATATACAAACATAATTTAAGAAAAAGAAATATATACAAGAAAAATTAGCTACAAGAAGAACTCACACAAAAGTAGGAGTGGACTTGCACTTGGAAACATATCCTTCAAACTGCTGTTTGGATGCAATTATTGTTTGCCGTTAATACCGTAATTTTGAGTTTCTAATACAACACATAGATAGGGAAACTATATACAACGAAAAAAAAAGTATTTGGGCAAGTTCGACAAAGAGGAAATCAGACTATCACACGTAAAACATGGACCATTCCGAAATCTCTTGCCCTTTTATGATAATTTGGATACCTTAGATAGAAGAATACTTATGAAATAACTATCACTCGATACACCTGGAAGTAACAGGCAACGAAAGAGTGATGACTACGTACATTAATAGCAAAAAACAGTATTTGGACAACTCAATACTACTCTCGAAAGAAATGTTCTAGGTATCCTTTTGTGTACAAGAGCAGTCTACTTATTGTATTGAAGCAATCCACACGGTGTCAGGTAAGCCAAGCTTGTTGGAAAGTCATGCTTTACCGTTGGATACGTCATAAAGCAACGTAAACAGAGCAATTATTGCAGAATAGAATCAGTTCTGGACAACCAAGAAAACTAACTGCCCGGAATGAAACTTATGTTCTTCATTCTGTGAACAATACTCAAAGAATTAGTGCTAAAGATTTGGCTACTTCACTCGCCTAGAATATGTAAGTTAATGTGAGTAATTCATTGAACAACACAAAATTCTTTGAAACAATTGGGATTCAGAAGATGTGTATCCGGGGTATGAATACTGGTCACTCTATTAGTAATCACACAACCCCAAATCTTAACAGACCCTTCAACACTTTTATCAGTTAAAACAATGTTCTACTTTCTGAAAGCTTCATTCTTCCCTCGCCACACGTCCTGATTTCCATCACTACAAGTTTATCTTAGTATGTATCATCCTAGAAAAACAATAAACCTTTTCCAAAATTCCAGGCACTCATATTGATATTTCTTGGAAAATTAGAATTTCTTTCTGCTTTCTTCTGATATGTATGTTTTGTTTCTGATTACACATCTTCTGAATACCAATTTTTTTGTTTACATCTACACATCTGTAACATTAACTTGCATATTCTAGGCAAGTGAAATAACCAAATCTTTAACACTAATTCTTTGAGTTTTGTTCACAGAATGAAGAATGTAGGTTTCGTTCCGGGCAGTTAGTTTCCTTAGTTGACCGAAACGAATCCCCAATAATACTCTGTTTTATGTTTCTTTATGATGTATCTAACGGTAGAGCACGGCTTTCCAACAAGCTTGGTTATGTCTCAGTACCTTTTACCTTCCGCACGTAATTTGAAATTAAAGTAAGCTGTTCCAATGTTGTTCAACTCAGTTTGTTCCGCATGCTGCTTCTATATGTCTGATTCGGTGTGGATTGCTTCAATACACCACGCAGAGTGCTCTTGTACACAAAAGAATTCGTAGAACATTTCTTTCGAGAGTAGTATGTTGTTGTCCAAAATATATTTGTTGCCATGGATTTACGTAGTTGTCACTCTTTCGTTGCCTGTTACCTTGCAGGTGTATCGAGTACTAGTTATTTCTATACCATTCTATCTAAGGTATCCAAATTATCATAAACAGGTAAGAGATTTCGAAATGGGCCACGTTTTGATTGTGATACAGTCTGTTTTTGCTCCTTGTTTTCTCACTGTAGGTGAGACAGAAGCTTCTTGAACCATTCCTGTCGAAACTTTGTTTTTATTAGTTAGAACATGATATGTTTTAGTAATTTTTTAACGTTATGCAAATATAGTTAAATTCTGTAATAGCTGGATCTGGGGAAGCCTTCATAATGACTATATGTATATTATTATATGTGTTTTTATGAATATACAATATTTGGCAAAATCTGAATTGGATTTGTATCATATGTGCCTTCTTAGATCCTCACGGAAACACACCACACACCACACACACACACACACACACACACACACACACACACATATATATATATATATATATATATATATATATATATATATATGAATGGGCTCTCTCAAAGTTACAGAGAAATCGGCGCCCTTGTTTGTTTATTACCTATCTTGTCGAAAGTGATTGAAAAAATTGTATATCAGCAACTGTACAAATACGTAACTAAACACAATCTACTACCTGTTAGTCAGTCCGGTTTTCGCAGGCACCATAGCACTACTACTGCATTATTATAAGTTACAGACGAAATGTTACAAGCAATTAATTCCTCTTATGTTACTGTACTAGTTCTGCTTGATCTCACAAAAGCATTTGATTTAGTGCAACACGATTTACTTTTAGCCAAACTTAATTATTACAATGTACCGAAGTCTACTTTCTCGTGGTTCCGGTCGTATCTCTATAACAGAGAACAAAGAGTTATGTTACAAAATTCCGCACTGGTACTCTCTGAACCAGCTAAAATTAATAATGGTGTGCCACAAGGCTCTATATTAGATCCTTTACATTTTTCAATATACTCTTCTGACCTACCTCTTACATTGAAGCATTCTCAAGTCCATTTTTATGCTGATGATACACAATTATTTATCTCGTCTCCACCCAGTCTATTAAATACAAAAGTGACACTTCTTAATAAAGATCTGAAAGCTATCAATGATTGGAACATCGGTAATGGGTTAATAGTTAACCCACATAACTGTACATTCACGACCATAGGAACAAAAAATAACCTGAAGAATATACTTCCTGATGAAATTAAAGTGAACATAATGAACGTAAATATTCCACATTCCAAGGTGGTCAGAAATCTAGGAGTACAGATGGACGAAAATCTTACCTGGAGCTCTCATGTGTCCACCCAGTGTACGAAAGCTTTCTCAACCCTGCGGTATCTTTATAAACTACGCGAATACTTCACGAAAGAGACTAAATTCTATCTTGTCCGTAACCTTATTCTATCTCTTTTTCGATTACTGTGATGTAGTCTACGGCCCGGGCTTAACCTTGAGTAAGGCAATATCTATACAAAAAATTCAAAATGCCTGCGTAAGATTTAGCCTAGGATTTCATAGATCGGAACATGTACTACCAAAATTGAATAATGAAAATATGCTTACTATGTCAAGGAGACGTAACTTGCACTATTGTTGTTTAATATTTAAACTTTTAAAAAATAAATCTCCCCTCTACCTAGGTAATAAACTTAACCCTCGTAGAACTATTCATCACTACACAACACATAATAGTAACGCCCTTAATGCGCCCCGTTTCAGACTCTGCAAAACAGCTGGTTCATTTTCTGTTTCAGCAGCAAGAACGTGGAACTCTCTGCAAATCAGTATTACAAATTCTACCGCCTACAGTGCTTTCAAAAATATGGTCAAATATTTCCTCCATCGGAAGCAATTACTAAGCTCAAACTCTTGACCCAACCTGACAATTTCACTCATTGGTATTGTGTAATTAGAATCATTATATATTTATAACGTCTTTTTTTTTCGCCTAACCGGGCGTTGCAATTGAAACCGCCGTTTGGGTCCCGAACCGGGCTTGGAAACGTACTTTACCGCGGCGCGTAAGCGACAGTTTGCGACCCAAACCGGACTTCGAAACGTATTTTACCGCTGTGCGTAACCCGACGTTTGGGATCTAAACCGCACGGTGTAAAAGCGTTCTTTTCACGTGTAACCGGTCGTTTTAACCGAAACCGCCGTTTGGGATCCGAACCGGGCCAGGAAACGTATTTTATTACGGTGCGTAACCGGCTGTTTGAGACCGGAACCGGGTCGGGAAATGTATTTTACCGCGCCGCCGCAGCTGTAGTTGTAATAATTAAGGGAACGTCTAAAAAGTGCTTGCTAAAAACTTGCAGTAACATTAGAAGAATAGGAAGAGTTGCCGTGGCAACTTTCTTACAAAGATACTAAAATTTCCAGCCGATTATTTGGTGCCCCGCCACTGTTGTTGTAATAATTAAAGCTTCATATTATGGAACGTCTAGAAAGTATGCTGAAAATTTCTAGTATAGATTAGAAGAAGAGAATTGCCGTGGAAACTTTCCTACAAAGGTACTAAAATTTCCAATCGTATTTTTGCTTCCTCGCCACTGTTGCTGTAATAATTAAGGTTTTATAATATGGACCGTCTAGAAAGTTTGCAGAAAACTTGCAGTATAAATTAAAAGAAAAGTTGCCGTAGTAACTTTCCTGGAAAGGCAGTAAAATTTACAAGCCTATTTTTGCTGTGTGGCCGCTGTCGCTGTATTAACTAAGGTTTTATATTATGGAACGTCTAGAAAGTTTGCAGAAAACTTGCTGTATAAATTAAAAGGAAAATTGTCTTGGTAACTTTCCTGCAAATATAGTAAAATTTCCAACCGTATTTTGCTGCGTGGCCGCTGTGGCTGTAATAAGTAAGATTTTATATTATGGAACGTGTAAGAAAGTTTGCAGAAAACTTGCAGTATAGATTAGAAGAACATTTGCCATGGCAACTTTCCTGCAAATATAGTAAAATTTCCAACCGTATTTTGCTGCGTGGCCGCTGTCGCTGTAATAAGTAAGGTTTCATATTATGCAACGTCTAGAAAGTTTGCTGAAAACTTGCAGTATAGATTAGAAGAAGAAGAAGGAGAAAAAATGCCACAACTTTCTTTCAAATCTACTGAAATAAGTTTACAGAGGGTGTACGTGTTTCTTTAACATCTAGAAAGTGCTTCCTGAACACTTCTACTATACTTTAGAAGAAAATATATTGGAAACTATTCTACATTTAAAGAATATCATTAAAAGAAACATATTCAGTTTAGGTAGTACACTATGTTCCTAAGTTTAGATAAAACTAAGGAAAGAAGGCTAATCAGTTTTGTCAACGTGAGTGGAATTTACTTTTTCTTTCATCAGTTCCAACCGTATTTTCACCGCCCCGCCATCGCTGCTGTCACTGTAATAATAATCCGAACAAAAACACCAGAGGTGCAAAAAGTGGAGCCAAGTTCTTTAGCCCTAAAAAGGTGTGAAATGGGAGACGGATGAGCCAAGTTCCTTGGTGACAGCATGTAACAGGAACAAAGGAACTTCGCGCGAGCTGGCAACAGCCTTATGGTTGGTGGCGGTGGACGTAGTGGGTTTTAGGATCCCCACCAACCTTATAGCTTGAGGATCATGAACCTTGCCACCTCGCGCCAAGTTTCTTTGTTCCTGTTACATGCTGTCACCAAGGAACTTGGCTCATCCGTCTCCCATTTCACACCTTTTTAGGGCTAAAGAACTTGGCTCCACTTTTTGCACCTCTGGTGTTTTTGTTCGGATTTCACAGCTTTTTGTACGTGTATAATATATATACTCGCTCGCTCGGCCTCGTTTAGGTTCTCGCCCCCCGTAGCTGGCTGCGCCCCCAACTTCGAGTTTTTGGGTACTTACGCCCCTTTATCGTAACCACTCTCCAGGACACTGTGCTTCCATGTTGCAGATTTTTTCCCATACCCACCACCCGTGGGAATGAGATATTTATTGAAACATAGGGAAGCTTTGCCATATTTATTGTAACCTACTTGTGATGATACAGCAAA